>JAXRJS010000067.1:522500-652500 GCA_037127375.1 Dione juno
TCACACAATAAAAGAGTCGTTATTTGTCCAAAGACAGCCTTTAAAGAAAGTCTTTGTCTATCCTTGGTGTGTATTAACACATTAAAAAATCATAAAAATATTTAATTAAAATAGCATTCTCTCTTGTCAAATGATTGTTCTTTGCAATAATCTTTGGGTAAATTTGTAAAAATCTCCCTAAATAGATGCTAACAACATAATAAGTTGTATAAAGCATATAAAATTTTGGACGGCGCTTGGACGGTTTCCATGAGGCGCGGGTTCGAATCCCGATGCGTTCAAATTATTATATGTTTTCTTCAAGTATTTTTTTTGTAAGCAAAGTAAACATTACATAAATTATACAGACGAAACACACGTAAACATACATACGTATGTTACAATTATTTTCGCTACAGCACATAAAGGTTATTATTACTTAATCATAGTTAACTTTTTTCTTTTAACAGGAACGCTCTCTACACTGAAGACAGTGTGGAATCATTTCCGAAACGAGATAACATCTCATCTTACACACCATCCCCTAAAGTAGACTACAGTAGTCAGTACGAACTAAAATTAGAAGGTGAAGAAGATGACCCTGACTTAATACCTGTACAATTTGGTGAGTTATTTATATATAGTACTTATATTATTTGGAAATACTAGTAGAAGAAAATATTTTATTATAATCATATAGGACCATCGTGGCGCAGAGGCGACAACGTCTGCTGTAAACGCGACTATTAGTCGGTTCGATTCCCACTAGGGGAGCAACTAGCTCTGACAACAAGGCAAAGCGCGACGTTTAGTTCCGCCACTCAACGCGGGGTGTCTTAACACTAGGTTCCTTCAGAATACGTTTCCCTCTGCTTACTCTAATAAGTGTGGTACAGCGTGAAGCTAAAAAAACATAATTTGATTCACATTCAATAACATTTATAATATAATTAATAATATAAAACCGGGATAGGTGCCTCTTCATGAAGATATTCTCCAAATATTCTAATACTCAAATTCCCATAAAGAAAATACAGCGGTTGTGTTGTTTAAATACGCTCTACATACACCACACATCCCACTTTTTTGACTTTGTATGAACGAATAACTAACAATGGAAGCTGCTGTTGTTAAAAGTATTAAATATAAATATTGTTTCCCTGCAATCTAAAAGTAATTGCTTTTAAATGATTTTAATCACGTTACTTGATTGCGTTACATTGGCACATTGAGTCACAACTCAAAAGGGCATCCATCTCTAGCTAAGTGGTATTTTTGAAGAAGTGGAAACTCTTACGGCTTTCTACTACTATATCTAAAAAGTCACAACTTTACTGTCTTGCTATTATTAGCTCAATATTCATAGCCTACATGGCCGATGTTGGACCTGGGCACTCCTCCAGTACAACTACATAGCTTGTCTATTTGGAGATAGGCTACCACCAGCTAATTATTTAATTCTTAAAAAGGTGGGCGTCCAATACTTTCGGTCTAACCCACTACTAAGTCTCACTCATGCGCAAGGCAAATGTGCAGTACGGACGAACGGTATTTTGGGATTCGCCGGTAAACTCGATACCACTCACTAAAACCCAGCCGAACCTCTCCACCTAAATGGAGACGCCGCAGGATCGCTACCCAGTACTCAGTCCACCCCAAACTGTTAGTTTTGATTTCCATATTCCTACACATCTACCAATGTTACCAATGTTCGCTGTGCATCGCAAAAACTCAAAAAAAAACCCGACTGCTGCGTCACAAACAAAATATTTTTACATGATTAGAGCAGCCTTCCTAAAAGATCTGGTTTTTGACCTTCTAGCTTTATGAATTAAAGGATTTACAATCCTTTAGGATCTAATCCTAAAAAGGAAATTATTCCATGGATCTTGGAGATAGCTAATTTACAAGTTCAAAGCTTCATAATTCATAAAAAAATAAATTCTATCATAAAAATTATGCACAGTAGTATAATAGTGAAAAATATATTTAGTCTACTCGAAGGACTGCCTATGACAATCCACTCTTAATCTCTAGAACGTATTTTATTTCTAAATTAATGGAAAGATAAAAAAAAAAACTACATATTTGCTGTCGAACATTTCTAACAGAGTTCAATACTGATTTCAATAAATAAATTATTGTTAACATATAAAAATATAAAGTCTAATATAGAACTAACATTGGCTTTAAAAACTAAAACTTTTTAGCAGCTACTGAATTTTAAATAATTTCAACGAATAAAAGATAAATTGCATCGTCAGTTGGTTCATTTGGATTTGCTGAGTCGTAAGTTAAGTTACCAATTAGTTCTTGTGTAATCAGAAGTGGTGAATAGCCAAATTTTTTTTTTATTCGATTTGTATAAAAAAGTGAACGAATTACGAAGAGTTGGATATGTTTACAGCTTTATATACTATAGAAGGTTTTTGTAAATCAAATGTTAAGACACTCCGTTCTTCATTTCACAAGCTGATTAGAAATTATTTTGCATAATCAACGCTGAAGTTTGTACAGGAGTGAAGTAAACGCGATGGTTTGTGGGTTCGATTCCCACTCGGGGAGAATTAAATATTTTCATTTCTTAGAATAAGAACGCTCTAACAAGAACGCGGCGTTGAGTTGAGCGGGAAACGGAGTGTATTAACACTAGGTTCCGTGAGACTACGGCTTCCCTTACCATGCTAAAATAACTTTTGTTACCAGAGCTGTGAAATTAAAATAATTTATTCGTTTATTCCGACTCGATATCGAAACCACGACTATCGTGTTTTTTAGTACTATGCTGTACCACTGTGCTACGACGGCCTAAGCATATTTGTTTGCTCAATTTATGATGGTGCATTCAAATATTACTTGAAACAATTTTTACTATTATAATTTTAAATATTATATGGCTATTTTTAAGGCATAAAATTATACATTTTTAAGGTTTTAGACTATTATTTTTGTTTTCAGATAAAAAACCAGTTGATAGTTATAGCAAAACGAATGTGGAACAAGAAAGTGAAGCAACTAAAGTATATAATGACAATTCTGTAATGCTACCAAATAATGGTGTAAGTATTCATATATATTTTATTACAGATGAAATTATTAAGTAATAGTACTTGAAACTTAGTGGGAGTCGAACCCGCACCTCTTGGAAATCATCCGGACCAGAATAATTTTCTAGTTAAGAAAAAAAAATTAAATCAACTCCTCTATATCTCTATACAGAGCATCTCCTTCGTAAACCGCGGTGTAACAGCGCGTGGCGCCGACATATCCGCCTCCAGACTGGAGGTGGTCACGGCTTCAAGAAAAGTACGGGAATCGTGTATATAGGAAATAACTACACATATGTAGATAGTGCAAATAATTTGTGAACATTATGTATATGTATAGTGTTCGAATATAATGTTGAAATTTGTATTTGGAATTTTTTTTATAATAGTTTTAAGTGCCTTTGCCTCTACAATTGAGAGAGAGAGGCAAACTGGATGTTTTACTTTAGATAATGAATAATAAAAAAAAATATAAATTTACTGGACCGTTGTATGTACAAATGATAATTAAAAAAGCTATTAATTAAATAAGAAAGAAATGACTTACCGCAAAGTTCAGACGGATTTACTTTTATCTTCGCGCTATAAAATAATCTCGTCCGGATAGGGATGGAACCCGCTACCATCGCATTTCGCACTCCACTGTGCCGCGATGGCCTCATATTTTTTCTATACATATATTGGTCATACACATGTGTGTATGTGTATTGAGAAAAATAATTCCTATATCATCTAAATCACTTGTATTGATGATGTATATATGGAAATACCACATATGATGGTCAACTAAAATGTTGTTTACAAAAATAAGCTCAAATTGTTGTTGTAATATTGATGTTTTATAGTAATGCGTGAATGGTAATATTATGCTAACTTAAAAGAAATCTAAGGTAATTTAAATTAGTTATATTTTATGATATCTTACAAAAACTGACATAAAGCTAGAATTATCAGAAACGTATAAAAAAGACAAGAGCTTTGGGACCGTGTCCCAAAAGATGCAGGATCGAGTCAAAATCAAATTTAAATACGATTTATAATTACTTTGCTTTCCTCTCTGTAAATAATACTTTGATAATTGTTAAACTATTGTATAAGGCTGCTGTATGAAAACTAAGAGCTTATTCGAGTACGACGGTAGTTTGCAGTTCTTGTTCTTAAGTTATTTAATATTTTTTTAAATAATTATTTATTATTGTAATTTCAGTAAACAATGATATATATTAGACAATATATGTATATATATATATATATATATATATATATATATATATATATATATATATATATATATATATATATATATATATATATATATATATATATCTTCGCAAGTGTATCCTATGACCGATGAAAAGGAATTAAACAGACTACTTATTGTGAGTATAAGGATAATTACATCACAACCACTGCACTATTACATATTTTTGAGTGGAATAAAACGTTATGTTAAATTTGATGAAATTGTTGATATTTATACCATTTTCACGTTAAGCTTAGTTGAGTGAATCTATAAGTGGATGGGTGACCGGTCAATTGTAGGTTAGGCTAACAAGTTATGTGCACTTGGATTTTTTTTTCATGGCTATGAAAATACGTAAAAATAAACGTATTGCAGCTATTTTGAAAATTTAAAAACTCAAAATTGTTTCGATTTACCTTTTTCAACCTATTATGGCTCTAATTTAAAAAAAAAATACTGCTAGAAAGCTACGTTGATGCATTTCAGTTAATTTGTAGAGGCTTTCAAAGCGTTACAGCCGAGTACAAATCAGTTCGCCAAAGCCACGTTATATGGAAAACATATGAAAGCTCAATTGAAAACAACATTACATTTAACCGCTTAATTAATAATTTCATTTGACATTTGACATGTATATCAAAAGTAGGCTGCGATTATTAATTAATATTAAATTTATAATTGCTGAGTGATCCGCATCAAACTGACCACAGAATTAGCTACGTAACAAACTAACCACCAAATGTGCTATGGCGCTGTGGTCACGTTGAATATAAACAAGCTTATATATACATGGAGTGTAAGCGCGTCTTAGAACTAGGCGGAAAATGTAGTGTCTTAGCACTATGTTCTCTCTCTCTGCTATAATAATTTATTTTATTTCTCTCTTTTTATTTGTGTCTTTTTTTTTGGGACTGTGTTTAATGGTAAACACGATGGTAATAGGTTCGATACACATTCGAGGGAGTGATTTATTCTTATTTCTCGGCTCTGGCAAGACAAAAACAAGAGATGTGTTTTATAATCTCGTTTAAAAGAAATTTATAGTTATTATATTATTTTGATCTCATTGCATTTTTACGCAAGGGTTAGCAAAATATTGATTCCGTAATCCAAAATCTGTGCAAAGGAGAGTAGAGAGAAAGAAGAGATTTGTTACTGGGTTATTGTACTGATACTGTTATTAATTGTCAGCGAAATTTGTGCATAAAAAAAATTTCTTTACATATTAATTATTATAAGTTAATTTCATATATTTATATAAAATATTTTAAAATAACTGCATCTTGTTTTATGTAAATAAACACACACTGTAAATGTACGAAGAAACACAAGTTGTAATTGTAAGATATTACAAAAAATTGTCGATTCAATTGTTATAGGCCAAAATCGACTGAACTTAATAGTGATATTGTAAACGATGATTGTGAATGATGTATAAAAATAAACCATTGGTTATTGTTTTGTGTTTTATTATAGACGAGATAAGTCTGCTTGTTCCTTTGCGCGGACTATAAAAAATTTTCCCGGTTTCCATTTCCACGAAAATAAATTTAGTTTTTTTTTTCTTAATTTACAAAAATAATTAATCCAATACAGGACATCCTCTAAATGTCTAATATTCTATTGAATCAAAGTTAAATCAAAGTTCATAAATAACTTAAAACATAACCTCACTCACGTTGCTACTAACAAAACAAACACACAATATTATATAATTTTCTCTATTTCTGCCAATTATTTTGGGACTCTTACTGGAATATAAAAGAAGTTATGGAGCAACATAAAGGAAATTTATGTAAAATGCTTTTAATCCCGAAATTCCCACAGGATCTAGATCGACACAGAAAAGACCAGATCTAACGCGCACAAGTTCCTAATTGGGCGAAATAAAAAAGGCTTATAAAAGGATACATTTGGGCCGTTGTGGCGCAGCGGCACAGCGTCTGATTGTAAACGACGCTTGTGGGTTCGATTCCCATGAGGGGGAGTTAATTAATTCTTTTAATTTTCCTCGCTCTGGTAACAAGACAAAAGTCCGCCATTCAACATGCAATGTCACGCGGAAAGAGGGGAACGTAGTGTCTTAACACTAGGTCCCTTCTGCCTATCCTGCTATATGCTGGATACAGCGTGTAACTAAAAAGTAACTAAACATATATATATATATATATATATATATATATATATATATATATATATATATATATATATATATATATATATATATATATATATATATTTTATTTATTCTTTATGGATCACAACATAGTTACTTTATCTAAGCAAACAGAAATATTTCCGATACTTCGCATCATCATGTTAGCTCATTTTAATCACCCAAATAACTAGCTTCCACGAAATGAATTTGAAGAAACAAACAGATTTCGTACAGAGAGGTATCATCTCATTTTCGTAAAAGCTAGCCTAATCTTCAATAAAAGCTAATGCATCCACTATACTGTACTAGCTTTGATTGTAAAGTGCAAAAAGTAGTCGAAATAAATATTTTTGTTGGTATTTGCAGGATCCTAACAGTTTTTTTTTTCTTGATTGAATTAAAAAATACAGCCTAAAACCTAAAGCCAATTAAATATAGCCCTTAAAAGTTATTTTCTTATTATTTCTCGATCTTTCTGGCCAAAATTTCAGGTTCATACTAAAATATTTAAAATATTTTATTATCATCGAGTCCGAGAACGTGTGCAATTTTTCAAATCAGAAAGCAAGAAGTAGGTCAGACTTG
The DNA here is from genome assembly GCA_037127375.1 of Dione juno. Classification (NCBI taxonomy): domain Eukaryota; kingdom Metazoa; phylum Arthropoda; class Insecta; order Lepidoptera; family Nymphalidae; genus Dione; species Dione juno. The sequence goes on from JAXRJS010000067.1 coordinate 529,513, forward strand.
CAATGCAAAATTCGCTTACGTAGATCGATGGATAGATGCAGGTAAATCTAGTATATGCGATGTTTTGTAATGTTCTGCCAAAGTGTTTAATTGGAATCATTGTATCACAAATTCTAAAGCAATCTCTGTGTCTAAATTATAAAATTTGTATAGAAAAGTCAATTCTGAACATTAAAGATTTAAAAAAATATTAATTGGGTCGGTTTATATATCGATAATAGAAGCTTAAAATCCACTCGGCAGAATTTTTGCCTGTCTGTCTTTCTTTTTATTTGACCTCTAATCACGTAAAGCCTCCTGGACAGAAATGAATGAATTTGTATATAGTAATAGCTTGCAGTCCCGACCCACATAAATTATAGTTTTTATCCCAGTATTCAATGCAGTTTCCGGAAAATAAATGCAAAAGTGATAATATTAAATTATTTAAATTACTGAAAAGAAGTGTTACATGCTAATAGTTCATATCTATAAATAATATACATAGGAAAGGTTATCCTGATGTGCAATGCAAAAGTCAAACGAAAATTAAATACAGAGACGGTTAAATTACGTCGATTATTTGCAAGTAAAAGTAGTTTTATTGCATTTTCACTTAGTAACAGTGGCAAATGGTAGATTGGGAGAAAGATTTTTTAATATAATTTTTATAATTTACAAGTATTTGAAAATTATTTCCACAGTCTAGCTATCACAGTAATAGTTGCACATCACAGTTACAGCTACGACCAGAAGGTAATTTAGTAGTTTTTGGCAGAATGCCATCTATTGGTAGATAACTTAAAATCATTTTCAAAAACCACCCGAACGATGTATTCTCTCTCTCGACCCCCGAGGGGGGAGAGGAAAACGGCTTCAGGGCAGTGCCCTCTTGCCGTTAGGCTCTTCCGCCGCCCATGAATATGGGCGGGTCCTTGGGTTGGGCGTTTAGCCCGAGGTAAAATGTCCTAAAGAGGGACAGGATTTAGAAGGACTGGACGAAAGGAGTGAGCTATGCGCTACCCGGGCGGTCAGCCCGGCCGAATGAGACCCTCGGTGATCCCGGGGAGGCTCAGCCTAGGCGACCAGCGACCTTGGTAGCAGCTCAGGAATCAGAAGGAGGAAAAACCAATAATGTGTGTTTAAAAATTGACCACACATCGACATCGTCAACAGATGTCGTTATTCATGGAAATAATATTTCTGCATCACGCTGGCGGAATGTATTAATGGGTCGGTTTATATATCGTTAGGCCATCGTTATAGTAACACCCACCCGGTGTCGCTGTAACGGCCATTCACGGTCAACAGCATTTTGTCATTAAAAAAAAAAAAAAAAACGTTATAGTAATTATAAGCTAAAAAACTATTCAGTGGATTATTTTTCCATATTATTGTTTATTTATTCACGAATCACAAAAAAAGAAACTGGCCAAAAGAATGAATGAATAAATTTCAGTATTGCAACAGTTATCTTAAAAATAATTAAAGACCAGTAAAGTCGAATCACTTTGATCACTATCTACTAAAGAATTAATAAGTATTGACAGCTTAAAACCTATAGAACCCAATATATAGAATAGTTGTCGTCCTGGCGTTCAATAAGGTTTCCGTAGATAAAAAATAGACGTATTTAAATAACGTCCATTACTAGCAAGTGTAGCTAAATTATATAATAGATTTTATCGAATAAATCGGTTACTTGTTTTTTTTTTTTGTAGTGAGCTTTATTTAAGTTCAAATAAAAGCTTTACAATATACGATAGTAGTAGTACATTTGTCAGGACTAGAATAAAGAACATCAAGAAGTGCGGTGTATTTAAAAATAAAAATAATTCAAAATAATTCTTTAAATTATGGCGTTCCAATAAATAAAGAAATAAATAGAGTTGGCATGATTTGGAATTTAAATTTCAATTGCGGGAAGTGGATATCGTGTTTTTTACGCTATAATAGAAAAGCTACAAAATTAGCAGCTTATAGACTATATGTTAATTACATATAAGTTTTAACATAAGGTACATGCAAGAAACATACAGGCACATTGACAACGATTTTGAACGCGAGCTAGCTAACTTAAGTGGGTGAAGTCGCTGGCGGGTCGCTAGCATATAATATTCTCAGCTTGTAGTACTTATTTTATGCCAAGAATATTTCTATTATTTTTAAAGTGTTTCTGTCTAAACGTAGGAAAGAAAAATATATATAGAAAATGTATAAATATTTTTAACGTAGTAGAATTTAAACTCTCATTCACTTTCTTTTAGAAGCCGCTTAAACACTGGTCAGCACTAAGCCTCTGCCTCACTAAGCATCTCTATAGGAAAATCTATACAAATACAAAGGTAATTTTAAGGAAAATCATTCGATAAGAGAGAACACTTAACTGATTTACTAAACTTATTTAAATATAAAACTTATAAGCGTATTATTATATCGTGAAGCATAGACAGTGACATAGACAGTGTGGGTTGTGGGTTCGATTCCCACCAAAGGAAATGATTTATTCTCTTGTTTCCAATTTGGAAAGACTAAAAATAGGATTGAATTCCATCACTTATCATATCATATACAAAGTCTAATTAAAGTGAATAAGAGAGAACGGAGTGTCTTCACACTTGGTGTTCTCTGCACAACTTGCAAGTTTTTTTTTATTTAACGTTTTATACTATACAGTATTTAAAAAGTTAATAACGAAGATGAAACGAACAAAAAAGACTAAGTGATCGGATCACTAGTATGAATATAAATAAATATTTTACGTATAAATTAATATTGAATTAAAATTACACTTTGATGATTTTTAAAGTGTTAATTCACACTAAGGATAGAAAAAATACTTAAAGAAAGCATATAAAAATTTTAACGCAGCGCTATTCGAACCTGCGCCTTATGGAAACCATCCAAGCGCTCTGACCACTATGCCATGCGTTCTTCCTCACACTGCGTCGAAATTCTTATTTGCCTTATACAACTTATTGCATGGCGTACGCATTTATTGCATATATTGCATCATCAGAATGCGAGTTGCAAATAAGACTATGCTTCTGGTATTTGAATGAGATGAAGTGTAATGAGTCATGTCGTGAAATGAGAGGTCAGTTTACCTGAGATTTATGTTAAGTAGAAATAAATGGATGTGAAAAGGCGTCATGGTGCAATGCATGGGCAATCAATGGTGCCTTAGCTGCATTGTTAAGGGCGGCATGTATGAAGAGGTTAATGACAGTGGATGACCCGAAAAGGTGTATGTACGGATGGTTTTGGTGCCCCGTTCCCATTGGCTAGGACAGCTAGGGATAAAGCACGAACCAGCCAAACACCGACAAAAGGTTAGTAAATAGAAAATGTAGTCTTGTTTTGAGCTTTATGCTGTATCCCATGTAGATAGGATGAAAAACTAGTGTTCTCCATTTTCTGGGAGAACTCAATCCTAAACGTCATTTGACTAGAGCGAATAAATGATAGTAATTCCTTCCCCCAACAAACAACGCCATGATGGCCTCGAAAAAAAATAATCACAAATTAGTCGATAGGCCTCTAATTATAAGTTTGTAAAATAAACATGTATAAACAGTTTAAATAAAATATGGTCTTAAAATTTTAGTTATTATTACTATTATCATACTTTACGTTAAAAATAATTTAATAGTCACACTCGACTATACACTGAATACAGTTTAATTCAATCCCTCAATTTAATTGCAAGTGAAGTTAAAAACAAAGAACGTCATTAAGCGCACATTTACAAAATGCAAAAATAGGCGTAGCAAGGTTGTATTCTGAGGACATGACTAAATATTATTATAGTCGTAATAATTAATATATTTTATTATATGTATAAGTGTTTCGAATTATCCTATATAATATTATTCTAAGTGCCTTTTTTTGGTATAATGACACAATATATATATTAAAACAAAATATAATAAAGAAATATAAATTCAACACACGCGTTATGTTCGTTTCAACCAGAAAAAACCTCACCACTGCACCTATTTCTTATTAAAAAACATATCCATATTACCATAAATTTAAATTTAAATTTTTCCACCGAAGCAATCAAGGGTTAATTACGCCGCCGTACTCCAAGTGACGGGCTTCCGCGCCTAACGACTCATTTCCGTGTAAAAATGACGCTTCGCACTGAGATTTGCAATGAAACCTTTTGATTTGAACTTACCTCAGTTTTAGATAATAATAAAAGGTTTTTAATGTTTTGTTATCATTTTTGCTTTAGGTTGAGATTTAATAATAATGAATAATAAAGTTATTTTGCCACTTTGCCACTTGCCAGAAATTTAAAGATAATGTTTAAAAAGTGCTTGTAAGTAAAGCCCGTAAAGTAAAGTAAAAGAAATATTTTAATAATAGTGCGTGCTGCCGTGTAGATGCCGGCTTAGAATAGCACCACCCCATCTCGTCCCGTGGGTGTAGTAAAAGGTGGCTAAGGGAATACAGCCAGCAGGAGAAGGGCATCAGTTTTTTCTGAAATCTAGGCCAAACTGCGATTGCCAACCCGCATCCCAAGCATGGCGATTATGGCAAATGCCACTCATGAGGAAGCACATGCAGAAACGGCCCCCAGTCTCTGGCAGTCCTGCTATCCCTAGCTACGGTAGCGGCTACGATAACGGCAGGGCAAGGGGTGGGAGAATCACCGGGTACGATCCGGCTACCACCAACGACGACTCTACCTGGCAACATATAACACGCGCACACTGAAGACCGATGTGAAGTTAGCAGTTAGCTAATCCTATCGAACTACAGCGCGGTATGAGACAGGGAGATGTTTTTTCTCCGAAACTGTTCACTGCTGCGTTGGAGGATATTTTTAAGCTCGTATTGTGTAAAACCTTACACAACTTCGTTTTGCCGATGATATAGTATTACTGGTTGAGACCATGGACGACCTGAACACAATGCTCGAAGATCTCAATAGTGTTTCCCAAAGAGTAGGTTTTAAGATTAACATAGAAAAAACCAAAATTATGTTAAACACTCATGTTGTACCTTCTCCAGTCAATATTGGGAACACTACACTCGAAGTTGTTGACCACTACGTATACCTGGGACAAGCAGTCCAGCTAGGTAAGTCTAACTTCGAGAAAGAGATCTCTCGTTGAATCCAGCTCGGATGGGCAGCATTTGGGAAACCACAAAAAGTCTTCGTATTCAAATTACCGCAATGTCTCAATACGAAAGTCTTTGACCAGTGTGTGTTGCCAGGGATGACCTACGCAAGCGAGACGTGGCCGCTAACTGTGTGTCTCATAAAAAGGCTCAAGGTCACGCAGCGTGCAATGGAGAGAGCACTGCTTGGTATTTCTCTATGTGATAGAATCAGAAATGATGACATCCGTAGGAGAACAAAAGTTACCGACATTGCTCGAAGAATTGCGCAGCTAAAGTGGTAGTGGGCAGGACACATAATGAGGAGAACCGATGGCCGTTGGGGCGGAAAAGTTCTTGAGTGGCGGCCACGAACTGGACGACGCTCAGTGGGCAGGCCCCCTACTAGGTGGACCGACGATTTGGTCAAGGTCGCTGGAAACCACTGTATGCGGGTAGCGCAGTACCGATCGTCATGGAGATCCTTGGGAGAGGCGTATGTCCAGCAGTGGGTGGAACAACGGCTGTGATGATGATGATGATGAGTGCGTGGATACTATTACCATTGTATTATATTCAAATGAGCAACTTTTGAATTACTTGCCGGTTTTTCTCAGGAGAACTGCCTTCCAAACTGGTGGTAAAGATAGGTTCAATCTACGATTCAAAAGTGCTTGTAAAAGTCTATTTGAATATAGAATATTTTGAATTCGAAATAGCAAATGCAAGTACGATGATTTTGAGTGCCTCAGTTTGGCGTTGACTAACTTAAAAATCTAGACATATTTGGTAGCTACCGTCATCCCAAAAGATTTTGTACGAGTGTATTCATTACATCTCAATGTGTCGCAGGACAAGGAAATATATAATATAAATTTATGTGACTAATAAAAATATGTGTAAAATAAATATTAAGATAATATTTTGGTGAATTCTCTTAAATTTACATATTACACTTACCTAAACCAATATATATTTTGTATGTAGATGTTAATGACGTTAATCGTGACTGCCTCACAAATATTACAGTAGGAGTAAAAAAATTTAAATTGAATCCTAAGTCTCTAATTTATTATATCAAAATTGAAAGAATTATGCTGAAAAACAACTTGGAAATATGTTAGCTAGAGTAGAGCATAAGGCTAGATGCTTGTAGAGACAACTCAATTGTCTTAGCTCAGAATTCTGTGTAGCAAAATTGACGTGAGTTTTCGTCGGTGCCTACCTTTTGACGGCTAATTGCAGTTACGAGTTATTTCCTTTCCAAAATCGCATAGTTTGGGGTTGAACTTCGATCCACGATAATTCGGTTATGGTATTTCGAATATATTTGATGAAATAGCGCTATTATCTACGATTTTTGAATAAACATTACTTTTATTAAAAAAAATTATATGAGCGTAAATATGTTTTTCCGGTATTTGTTGTTAGATCTGCTTTCAGCCTTTTGCCTCCGCCGCCATGTTGAATTGCAAGGCGTCACGTTAAGTTCCGCCACTCAACACGCAATTCCTCGAAAAGTGGAAAGTGGGGAACGGTGTCTTAACACTAGGTTCCTTCTGCCTACGATTCCCTCTGCCTACCTTGCTATATGCGGGATACAGCGTGAGACGTAAAAAATAAATATTGAAAAAAAAATGTCAATCTGAAAGGGACTTATGTAAGGATACTCACTTCTTCATTTGAATTCAAAACATTCCGTGTTAAATAGCAAATGTTAACGTGCTTTGTCATTAGATAAAATACAATATATCGATATTTATCAATTGCTCTATACATATATATCGCCGTAGCACTATATACCAACGACGCGTACCAACAAATATATAATTTAAAAAAACCAAACCCACATCCACTACCTCCAGTCATACAAATACCATCCCCACAAAGTCATCTTAAATATAATATTCAATTCTCAAATATATATTAAAGACAGACGAAGCCCGCTGGTTTCGACACTTATAAATTCAACGGCGTATGACAAATGAACGAAACGTCACGTTTCACACTGAAATAATATATTACTTGGATCGAGATGCCTTTTAAAGCATCGTCTGTTGGAAACATTACGTGTTAACGTGTTAAATTATAATTGTGCATATAACTTAAGTTATTAAATTATATTTTCAATTCCAATACCAATACTGAAAATGTGTTATAGTTTAGTAGCTACTGTAAAGCAAAAAAAGGGGGGGGGACACCCCTTTTGTAAAAAAAAATCCCCCTCTTTTGTAAGACAAAGCGGTGTTGAGTTCTTTCACGTGACATGCAATTGGTCTAAATCTAGATACTACCGCCTGATATATTAAGCTTAAAAATAAACTTGCAACTTAATAATTGTATCCAAATAAACTTTTAACCGTTAAATAAGTGAAAACTTTAATAAAACGTATAGTAGATATTTACTATTAGTGTTATAATAAATCGTTTTAATCCAGAACTTAATTTATAGAATATCAAATAAATTTTAAATGAATACTTTTCGATTTATTTGAATGTGAAGCAAATTTACGGTATGTATATAATTTACGGTAGTGGAGCAAATTTGAAATTTGAGTTGTTAATTTACGTCTTTGCACATATATGTTTTTGTGCATGTCGTGTGTCATAATACTCCCAGAGCTTTCTCTGTTCTCTTATCTCGTGTCAAAAGAAAAGGAAAATCAGTCAATTTGCCCCAAATGTAGAACGATGAGGTGAAACTAAATTTGATTGTATTGAAATTATCAGAAAACGATACAAAGTTAGAAATTCATCAGATTTAGGTTACCAACGGTTGTTCCAACTTGTAGGCGAAAAAAAAATTTGGATATGGTTTTGCCATTCACTAAGGCAAAAACCCGCTGCGGTAGCGGCAAGAGGTTGATGCCAAGCAGTAGACATGATTATGGCGCAAATTGCAAAATTGAGCGCAAAAATAAAAATAAAAAAACCTGTGAACCTGTGAAAAAGTTATTCAAATATTAAATAAATATTTAACACCGATTGGTGCGAAAATAAGAGAACACTTAAACATTAATTATGTAAGAAAGGATCGGTAGATTCCAAATTGAAACGGAAGATTATGTTTTTTATACGCTTATTTTGTTTCTTTATAATAAGGTATATTTTTACATAATAATAATAATAATAATAATAATTCTTTATTGCAGAATATATATATATATATATATATATATATATATATATATATATATATATATATATATATATATATATATATATATATATATATATATATATATATATATATATATATATATATATATATATATATATATATATATATATATATATATATATATATATATATATATATATATATATATATATATATATATATATATATATATATATATATATATATATATATATATATATATATATATATATATATATATATATATATATATATATATATATATATATATAACATTTCACAAACAGAATTATATGTGTATATTATATTATGTGCAATGGCGGCCTTAAAAGCTCGCTGAAAGCGATCTCTTCCAGGCAACCATTATGATTAATAATTAGTAGCAGTGCTTTATTATTTCTTAAGTTGAATATCATTAGATCATCTTTTACCACTTTATAGAATAAAAGATTTGTACGTTCTGGTGTTTGTAATTAATAATTACACGGCGAGGACGGAGTGTCTTAACACTATGCTTTCTCTGCACACTTCTAATAGAAGATACAATGTGATGCTAAATAAAACTAATAACTGGCTGTAAGTAATTTTACATAGAAAAACGGCAAATATAAAACGGTATTGAACATTTTATTCATTTATTAATTTTATCAATACATGATATTTTAAGTCTACAAGTTAATTCGTAAAGAAAATTCAATATTAAGATTTCCGTACTGTTAATAATAAAAATCCACCTCCCAGCAGTGCCACCTTGAGTAGTTCAGAAAGATGAATCGTTCGTTTTAATTGCATTCAGAATCTGTAAAAAGCGTGCTTACTTTCAGTGCAGGCGTGAAAATTAAAGTAGAAATTGTAAAATATTTGAATTTTTCATCTGAAATTGCGATTGCAGCTTAACAAGTTTTAATTTACTACTTCTATTGTTTTACAGGTAAAGAATAATAACACCCTTGTTGTAAGATGGGAACTAGTTCAATTCACTATGTTGGAAGGTTACGGCATCAAATTCTTATGTTTAAATATATTAGTTATTATATCTATATACTAGCAGACCATCGTGGCACAGAGGCACAGCGTCTCCCTGTAAATGCGACGGTTTGCGGGTTCGCATCCCACTAGGGGATAATGAATAATTTTCTTTGCCTTCGCTCTGGTAACAAGGAAAAGTGCGGCGTTGAGGCACTGCTCAACACGCATTTCCTCAAAAGGGGGAAAGCGGAAAATGAAGTCTTTTAACACTAGGTTCCTAGGAAGCTATAATATTAACTATAACAATCTATATACTAAGAATAAGAGTATACAAATTTAACATTTAGATTTTTCATATTCCTACGTACATAAAAAGATAGTACACAAAAACAACACCCGGGGGCTACAACTTGTATATCCAGCGTATGCTTAATTATACGTTCAGTTCTCATGCATATGTTCTGAACCTCGTGCTTTTGAATTTTGAATGAAATTACAGGGACACGACTAGCGCCATCTATCATATTATATAATGACACTTCATACGAGCGGAAAGCACAAGAATTAATAAATTAATATAACAAGTTAAGACATGAACTTTACATCTGAGGCTGCCTATTTGCCTGCCTGCCTTTGACTGTCGATACTTGTGGATTTGACAGTCGGGTATACGGGAAAATAATTATTTTAATTTCTAGCTTTAGTAAAACCGTAACTCAAAAACCTATATACGAGAAATCTGGGCTAAAAATGGAGCCTCCTGACACGAAAATTATTTAAAATTCTCTTACATTTTCTATATAATATTGTTTTATCTTAAATTTATTTAACAATAAAATATAAAAAAAAAATGCTTAACAATTAAGATAATTATAAATAAAAAGCTTAAATCTATAAAATTACCTGAGTTAGAATGAGAATGTAATTAAACACTACGCCGATCAACGATGTCGGCACGCTGAGGTCAAGTGTGTATTTCGAAGAATCAGAATATCGAGGCTGAAATGTACGCACTGATTGAAGCCATCGTTTTGTCAATTTTTGAGTAATACTTTTATCTGTAAATAATTTTTTTAGGGAATAACATAGTGTTAAAACATTCCATTTTAAGAATTTGAATTTAATATTGCACGTGGAGTGCTGGAACTTAATGTTGTAAAAAAAACTGGAACTTAATGTTGGAAAAAGTTGGTAATGTAGTTAGTTTCCTCCAGGTGGAATTGAATTCAAAACATCATGTTAGCAGTGAGATGCTTTACCACTGCGCCACTATGGGGAATCAATTATTTTCATTTCTGCACTCTGCTGAGAGAAAATATGGGAGATATGGGAGAGTGTCTAAACTCTATACTCCTCTCTGACTACTCTGATAAAGAAAAAAAGATTTCCATTTTCATTTTAAATTTTTAAAGTGGAAACTTAATTGAATTGTGAAATATTTTATGAAATTTCGATTGTATCCCAAAAAAGCCTTAAAAATAAGTGAGTTTAATCTAATTTCCACTTACCCGTATTCAAGACATTGCTGTGTAGCAAAACTCAACGCCCCGCTTTGTCTACTAGAGCAAAGAAACGAAAATAAAATGCCCCAACTGGGAATCGAACCAACAACAATCGCGTCTAGTGATAGTCTCATTGCAAGGTGGCAAAATTTATGTATATAGTATATAATAAATTAGTTACCATTTAGTGGAAATTCAAAGCACAATCTCGCCGCCAGTGCTTGTGTAAGATTTTTACACAATGTATTTGTAATATAAGCTCCTGAGGCCACTTTTAGTAAAGCGTAACTTGATCTCAAAATGCGGAAGATGAGGTAAAATGAAAATAGATTATCCTGTAACATATAAATATTTCAAATATATTACAGTAAAACGACGCGATTTATCTCGGACATAGCACAGTAGACAGGGAGAACCAAATGTCAAGACATTTCAATCTCCACTTTCCACCTGAAATCGTGCGTTGTTGACGTGCGTGCGTGAAATTCCAGTGGTGAAACTTAACGCCGCTTATTAATTAACCAGAATAATGATATTAAATGATTTCTCCGAGCAGGATTCAAACCTATTATAATCGTGCTTACAAGACATAGTTTCGTCCATACATTAATCTTATTTACTATTATCTTATTTATTATTAATCTTATTATATAAGTGACCAGACATGCGAACTGCAAAAATACAGAATTCAGTTTTATTGCAGTTTCTTTAAATAATTGTTTCAAATTTCAAATAAGAAAATAAAATATCTATGATATATGTAGCTGTTACTTGGTGAGGGAGGTGGCTCTTAAATCCTTTCAATTATAAACCAGCTGTATTACGTTACTAATTTCTAATTGTATTCTGTAGAAATCTCTGTAAAAATCACTTACCGGATTTCCTAGAAGAATAATTGCCCCATAAATTGTATTGGTAATCGTTATCATAAAATGCATGAATGCTATCTGTAAATAGTATATCAATTGATTAAATTATGTATATTTTAAAATAAAATTTTAAATAAACCGTATATTCTTCCTTATTACGGTAAAAACTTAAATTTAAATTACCGTAATAATTTTATTTAAACGGTTAAGTCAATCATCGTTAGAATTTTTGATAAGAGATTCATAATACTCGTCGAGAATGTAAAGTTGTAGTCTTAAAATCAACTAAACTTTCACTACTATTTGCACAGATATAATATTTTACTATAATAGGATATCTATAACTTACATTCAAGCTAAAATCCTCATTAAAACTGGATGCACAATTCAAAACATGTCTGTAAATTCTCATTCCAGCTACCGGTGTCACTTGCATTGATACTTTTAATCTCATATTAAATTCATTTATAAGTAAATAATAAAACATCAATTCCGTATCATGAGCTGCAAGCGCTGCAGATAATGTTAGTATAACACTTGGTGATAATTCTAAGATTTTTAAAGCAATAACATCAAACACAATGGTAAATACACTCAGAATGGTATATTTCGTTATAGTTTTAGATCCTTTATACTTGTCATTATTTATTAAAAATATGTCACACTTTTCATTTAAAACTCTTAACGCTTTTAGAGTTTTTGTGCTTCTGGTTGATGCAATTGTTAGATATAATGCTTCTATACTAACAATGTGTTTTAAAATGTAAACATAAGATAGAATCGAGTTTGTTTCTCTTTTATCTAGTTTTACGTTAAAAATGTCATAGAAAATACAACTCGTAATAGTTATAGCAGCTACACAAAATATAAGATTGCCAACGATCTTCAAATTTCTATTTCTAAACCAAAACGAACGATTGATACAAATAACGTTTTGTAACAATATAAAATCACGATATTGGCTATTAATATACATTGCTATGAGCTTTCTCAAAAGTTCCCCAATAAAATTGAACTTTTGGTTATATATACACGACTGATTCTGATTACGCCACGTTTCAAATTAAATTATTGATTTTATATCAATGTCTCTTGGGACAAGTTTTGTGACAGACTTTTAATGGAATAATGTTGATGCAATCATTTTAATGCATGCTCTTTTATTTAAAGGCATAACTGATCTGCAGATTATATTGTAGACGTCATTACTTTGGATTTAAATAAATACATATCTGACTGAATTTATTCGTGGCTTCAAATAAATAATCTAAATTATGTATAATTTTTTCATTTCACTCTATTTATGTACATACGAGGGCTATACGTCTATAATATTTTATTATAAAAAATATAAATCCTAGAAGTAAATTAGTATTCTGTTACTGTTAAATATAATTTCAGAACTCTACAACATAGATTTTCAACATAATTTTAAGTAATATAACATTTTGTGTTAAATAGGCTACATAAATTGTAATATCACGGTGGTTGGAACTTCAATCAATATCGTTTTAGTGCTGCGACGTTATTATATTTAACGACGTCACTTGGTGAATCGTGGCCTTTTATACTGTACGGGTACGATACGTTTTCAATAATATGTTTGATACTAATGCGTTTTCTCTTGTTTTCTTTGTTCGCTTCCCTCGCTATAAAAACATACATTAAGATCACCGCATTCTTTTTTTATTACAATTCATTTAATTAGATTCTTAAGAAGAAAGATATGCTTCCTTATTTCCCACTCTCCAAGCCTCAGAAATCTAAAAGCTTTAGATTAGTATAAATATACACGAAATTTAAAGTTGGTATGGTAGTGGTATTTAATTTTTTTAATGAAGTGCAATTATGACATGTGTACTTTGTACGCACGCATTTTTTTTATTATATCACTGTCAAACCTTCTTCTACTTACAAATCTAGTATAGTTATCTTTGATTAGCATCAGTATAGTGTAATTACGATTTTTCCTAATGTCATTAAAATATAGTGTCTCCACTTATAACACCTTATAAAGACATACAAATTGACTGACAGACAAAAAAGTCGTCAAAAGGAGGATGACGATATCTCGTTAGAAAAAAAAACAATTGACATCGTTTGTTATAAACACTCTTAGAACGACAGCAAAATGTCCCCGTCAAGAACCATAGCCCGCGATTAAGATTCAGTCACTATCCGGTGCCTTGCAATTTTCACCTGAAAAGCGTTAATTTTCCATAAGAAACGTGAAGCAGTTTCCGAACCAATTTTGATGGTTATTGAAAATGTCATTATTGACCGTTTTATAACTATTGTCATAAAAAAATGGAGAATACACGAAAAGAACACATTAAAAATTTGAATAAAATAACTAGGGTACAGGTTCTATTCTCAATGGAGAGATCGTTTTACTTAAATTACACAACTACCCAACTACCTAATTATATTTATTATATTATATTATATATTATAATATTATATTGTATTAATTATACAACCCATATTTTTTGTTCTATCGTTTTGTTTCAGTAAACACTTCTTTTAATTATTCGTGATATAAATAAAATGTGTACAATAATTATTATCAAAGTTATTCAACAAATCTGGAAGCAAGCAGTTAACACTTCACGCCGGTATTTCTGGAAAAAAAATCACAAAATAGATTTTTTGGTCCCACAGACCTGTATGCGAGTATAGGAAGGTCAAACAAGCGGAAAGGTGATAACAGAGTGAGTTCCTCTGAATACCCGCATGTTGTGGGAGACAATTCAAGATAAAAAATAATAATAGTACATAATTTGATATCATGTATTTATAATTTATCTTAAATTATATATATTTATAAGGAGCATAGCTTAAATAACTACCAACTACTAGAAACAAATTTTATTTTTTGAATATTTTTGCTATTTGTACAAAAGCACACCATTTTATTGTTTTTCATATAAATTAATTTGTCGCGCAATAATAAGTAAAGCGAGATATTCAACGTTATGAAATCTAAATTAAATTCAGAAAATTAAGCTGTAGCTTAGATTCGTCTATGTTTCTCGTGTACAGAGTTTAGATAATTAAGTTAGAGCTTATAAAGTTTTACCGTTGGCCAAAGTTAAAGGCGATTGACTTTAACGTTATATTAATATTTTTTATGACGAGCTTTTGAAATATGTACTAACGGTTCTTCTGTCCAAACACCTCTCTCTAACCAAAATAGATTATAGCTCTATATATAAATGTATAAGTGATATATAAAAATATAAATGATATATAGATATATAAATGATATATAGATATATAAATGATATATAAAAATATAGTAGTTTTGTCTCACCAGCGTTTTCAACTTCCAGTCTCTCAATCGTATATTCAGCTTACTCTACGCTGTATGACTAAGAATGTTGTAAAATTTACAAAACTTTATTGTTTCATGGATAACTTATGATGATTACAGTTTTTTTTATATGTTACCTATACATTCATCGCTATTTCTCTCTTATCTTCGATTTATTTATTGCTTGAAATGTTCTGATTTTGTGACAATGTGATTGATCAGTTATTAGGCGTGAATTGTGGTAAAAGAGGTTTTTGGATTTTCACAAAAAAAAAAGTATATATATATATATATATATATATATATATATATATATATATATATATATATATATATATATATATATATATATATATATATATATATATATATATATATATATATATATATATATATATATATATATATATATATATATATATATATATATTTCATTTAATGAGAATATAAATTAATCTTAACTTAACTTACTATTGTGAACGTTGTCATCAAGCCATACATTGTATATAGAAATAGGACTATATAAGTAAAGAACATTTCAATATAAAATAATAATTAAATATCAAAATGATTATGATGACAGTGCACAATTGTAAGATATATAAGCAAGCTAGAATAAAACTTCACTTTCGATTCACGCACCGAGAGTTCTGTACCAATTTCATAATTGTAAGTCAAAAGAAAAAACTTATAAAATTCTACAAGCTTAAATTTGTGGTCATATGCACTCATTTTGTATGAAATGAGCTACATATATAAATTTGTAATGGTAAATTTATAAATTTATAACTTTCTTTTATTTATACTTCCTTGTTAAAATTCATGAATGTAGGTCACTGGCAAGTGTTCTTTAAATTTTGATTACGCGACGATTTTCATACAGATTACGGCATTGATGAAGCATAAACCCCTGCAGCTCTTGATTGGGTTGACTTAGAAGTTTTATTTTTTCTGTTCTGTAAAGAATAAATTTCAGCTTGATACCTCTACGAGATCTTGATACCTCTACGAGATCTTGAGAAAATGGTCTTGGCAGACGAACATACAGCCAGAAAGACCGACAGACAGACAGACGATTACAAAATGATCCTCTAAGCTTTCTGTTTTTTTTTCCTTTTGAGGAACAGAATCCCACAAAACAAAAAATATCACAAAGCTCGCTAAGCTCATAACTTAAATATGTAAATTAGCAACACTCAAGTCTTGTCTTCTATATAATTGTCGCTGGAATTAAGCTTCTATGCACAAACGCCGTCGTAATTACTGTACGCTTTTTAATTTCACTAACTAGGACCATCTTGGCACAGTAGAGACGTTCTTATATTGACTGCATCGAAATGGTTCTGGGTTTAAATAATAGTAGGTAATGGTAGTTAGCATCGTAAGAACTTAGAGCGAACTCAGTGTTAAGACACTCTGCCCTCTGCTACTCGATGACGTGAAATAAAAATAAATATTTATATAGAATTTTGAAAGTGTTAATTAATTTCATTACTAGAATTAAACTCGTATGCCTTTTTCATAATCCGCTTCAATTTTCATCAAAACTGTTATTTAAGGTTAACTGGAGTCACCACTTTTCTACAATACACTCCCATAATGACATAAAAAAATAAATTAAGAGTGACTTATTGTTGTTAATTTAAATTAAGTCAATAAGTAATAATAAAGTAAAATAATAAACTCAGATCTCGTAAGAAAATTTATTTAAAAGCTGTCATAATAATTCTACTATAAAGTCAAATCAAAAGTCTAGTCTGTAATACATTGACAAGAATCAGGAGCTTTTATTCATTATGTTTCAGTCACCGGTTTGCATTTTTCACGTGAAAATCCGTTATTTTCAATAACAATCGCCCTTTGAAAGGTAAGAGGATTAATTCAAAGAGATTTCTAGTAAGTACTTTTGTAAGCTTTTTTTAAGTTAATGGACTTGGATTTAAATATTATTAGTTAAAATCTAAGTATTCTCCCTCTGTTCGCTTTGCTCGTCAGTTTCTGTTCGCTTAGCTCGCTGTGATAATAAAAATTAAGCTGCGCGAAGTAGGATAATGTATTTTTAGGGTACCGTATCTCAAAAGGGAAACCATAATTCTTATAGGATAATTTTGTTGTACTTCTTTTAATGCTATTTTTCTCAAGATCAATGAAGCTGTATCAATAGCTGAAATATTAATTTTAATATTAAATATCTACATAGATCTATAGTCCCTTGAAACATGGAAAAAAAACAAATTTCCAAGTCAACTTAATCAAAGTTATGTAATAAAATTCGTCGTGTAATTAAAACCTATATGGTACTGATATATTTTTCAAGTATTAATCCACATCAAACATTTGGCCGGACACAGCGGGATTAAAACCTGCGGTTGGGCCCGTTTGGACGGCTTCCACGAGGCGTGGGTTCAAATCCCGCTGTGTTCAATTTTTTTTTATGTTTTCTTTTAGTCTTTTCTATATGGTACTTTCCGTTGAACTAAAATTATAAAACTTCATAACAAAGAGTACAAGTAGAGACAAAAATCCGAGAATTGGAAATTTGGAACTAAGTTAAAATTACACGAAAGAACAAGACTAAAGTGAATTTTTAAGTTCAGTGCCCATTTAGGTTTGATGACTTTTCTGGTTATGATTTCCATTGACTTACAATCATGAAATCGGTACAGAACCCTCGGTGTGCGGGTAAAACTCGCACTTGACCGATATTTTTGTATCAAAAAAGTAACCCAGTGTTTTTCTCAAATAAGATATTCCTGATTTTACATAGCCATATATATAATTAAAAACATTCACACCATACCTTTTATCTCTAATAGAAAGAATAATAATTTATCATTTTTATTATACAAGATAAATTTAGTGCTATATGGTTAGCCTGTTGTGTACTTAAACAATATTTATTTTGACAAAAACAATGCTATTAATTGCAGCTTACAAAGCTTTGTGAAATCTATTTTAACTAAGCTTACATTTAGCGCGAATCTATATATAGAGCGAAATAAAATCAACATCCAACATACCCATAACCACACATAACCGTTTCAATACTAAAATGTAAATTATTCACAAAAAAAAAGATAAACTAAGACATTCTCTATTTATAATGTAGTATAGAACTAAAAAAAGCTGAACAAACACGGTAGGACAGACGGATAAACGTACTTTGTGATGCAAATCTAAGCTACTTCAGCTGAGTTCAGTACTAAAAGAGTCTTCGGAACGCTGTCAGCATTTTAGCAAGCCGTAAATAGTAAACTTAGTAGTGTTCATTTTGAAAAAGCTTAATATATATGTATATATATATATATATATATATATATATATATATATATATATATATATATATATATATATATATATATATATATATATATATATATATATATATATATATATATATATATATATATATATATATATATAAGGAAATTATTTAGAAACGCACAGAGGCACAGCGTCTGCCTGTAAATGCAGTTTCTGGGATCGATTCCCAGTTGGGGTGAAATAAATTATTACCATTTTCATCGCTCTGATAACAAGAAAAAGCACGGCATTGAGTTTCACTCGCAATGTCTCTAAAGCGCTCCGTGCTCTACAATTTAAAGCTACAGCAAAAAAAATTAAAACAAAAGTTTTGTATGTACAGTGGGAGAACCGTTTAATTGTAATCGCGTTGGTTGTGGGTGAGATCTTTACTAGGAGCATAGAATAATTTGCGTTTCTCGGTTAGTCTATGACAAAGTGCGGAGTTGAATTCTGTCACAGGTAAAACCGTGGAAAATTTAATGTATTGGCTACAGGTTATCTCTACCAACTCCGCTTTCTGCAAAATAAAATGTGACGCTAAGAAAAAACAAAACAAAATTGTGAATGAAGTTATGTATGTCTAGACGTATGCTAGCCTAGTCTGGTTATACATGGTATAGCCAGACCAGACCTAGCCTACGCTATAAAATATTCGAAATAACTAAAACAAATTTAAAAGATTCAAATCTAAACCCTGACAAAAAATCTAAGCTTCTCCGTTTAAAAATAATTTCAAAAAATTTCATAAATACCATATTTAGCCGTTTCATTGGAAACACGGTACGACAAGTAGTAAACAAACGGCACTCACTGTACACAGCGGTGTAACGAAGCGCGTGACTTGTCCATTAATGAAGCCGTCCTCGATTCTCGTTCTAACTAGTGCGACGTTTGGTATACTATGGTATTACTTGCTGATGTAAATTATCGCGAAATAAAACTTTTTAATTGGTACTATATTGTAATGATTTTATGGGTCAAAGCTACCAATCTATATATTATTATGTACACATATGTAATAAGCAGCGCAGCGTGAGGAAGAACACATGGCTTAGTGGTCACAGCGTATGGACGGTTTCAATGAGTCGCGGGTTTAAATCCCGCTACGTTCAAATTCTTAGATGTTTTCTTTGAGTATTTTTTCTATCCTTAGTGTAGGTAGAGTAACACTTTAAAAATCACAAAAACATCAAAATCTTATGTTTTTGTATGGTAATAGCTTAGACTCCTGACCTACTACTTATCTTAGATGGTTTTTGTTCAATGCCTACTGGAGACCAAGATGCACTTCTTGACAACCTCAGTAAGGCAATTTACAGAAACCCAGACCGAAACTCATATCCGATTCAGAAACAATACGACAACCTAATAAAAACATTAAAAAAAGAAGTCAAGAAAGCGAATGATCAAAAAGAATTTTTAAAAACACGGGGACTGATTAATGAGAGAAAGCGACTTATACAAAAAGATAGTAAAAGTAAACAAGCACGTGTCCAGATATCTGAAATAAGTAAAAAGATAAACGAACACTTAAGAAAGGACAGAAAGAGAAAAAGGCAAACAATTTTAAAGAAGTTTATTGCAAAAAACGGGGCAATAAACAAGGGTCTAAAAGAATTAAGCAAAAAAAAATATGGATGCCCAACCTTAAAACCAAGCATGGAAGTTCTACGAGCAAAAGAGAGGAGATACTAAAAATTTCCACAGACTATTATAGAATGCTATACCAAAAACAAAAAAATGCACCAGTAGAAAATCATCAGCAAGCAACGGAAACTGTGCCTGTACCACGAATACTAGAGATAGAAACTATAAAGGCCTTTGACACACAAAAACTAGAAAAAGCGCCGGGTCCCGACCAAATATCTAACGAGTTACTAAGATGTACAGTCTCAGTTCTGGCCCCAATACTGACAGATATATTCAATGAAATCTCACTAACTGAGTTTATCCCTGACGACTGGACCAAATCAACCATAGTATTGTTACATAAAAAATGAGATAAAGGAGACATGAGTAACTACAGACCTATAAGTCTACAAGATAGTCAAACATCTACAAGATATTTTCAAAAATAATACTATCAAGAATAGCGGTCACATTAGATGAGAATCAACCCAAAGAACAGGCTGGTTTTCGGAGTAATTTCCACAATTGACCACATACATGTACTGAGACAAGTCCTTCAAAAGTATAAAGAATACAACAAAGTCTACTACATAGGGTTTGTGGATTTTAATGAAGCTTTTGACTCACTGGACCACAAAAGTATCTGGAGAGCACTAGAAATGCAGGCAGTTGAGACTAAATACATCATCATACATATGAATATTTACTCTAAAAGTACGGCACAAGTCAAACTGGAAAGAACAGGAGAAGTTTTTCCTATTGAAAGGAGTGTCAGACAAGGTGATCCCATCTCGCCGCAACTATTCTCTGCGGTTCTAGAAATAGTCTTTAGAAACCTAAACTGGGATAAATATAGACTCAACATCAATGGTGAGAAACTTAACCATCTAAGTTTTGCTGACGACATTGTCATCTTTTCTGAGAATCCAGATCATTTGCAAAACATGCTACAGCAACTATAAAAGGAAAGTGCCAAGGTCGGTCTATCTATGAATACTTCAAAAACAAAGATATAAAGGCGGATGGTGGTCAAATAGAGTATGTTAATGAGTACATATATTTGGGCCAACTAATATCCACAGAAGACACAACGCAAAAAGAAATAGATAGAAGAACATCAAACAGCGGGAAACGTTTTTGGTCCCTGAGCGAGGTTACGAAAAACAATGATATAGAAAAGAGAAAAGAAAAGTATACAACACCTGTATCCTCCCATGCTTATCGTACGGATGCCAAAGATGGGCGCTTACTGAACGGCAACTTAAACAACTACAAATTTGTCAAAACGAAATGGAAAGAAGCGTTCTTGGAGTCAAACGAAGAGACAAAGTAAGACTACAAAATATAAAAAGTAAAACTAAATTTAAAAATATATATACTGTCTATAAACATTTGAAATGGAGATGGACAGGGCACATGCTAAGGGAAGAAAAAGAGAAGTGGACCAGAATAGTGACAGAGTGGTCCCCACGTGACAGCAAAGAAGGCAAGGAAAACAATATAAACGCTGGGAAGATGATATCAAAAAAGTTGCTGGCCCGCAATGGACAAGTGTTGCAAAACAAAGAACGAAATGGAAAGCTTTAGAGGAGGCCTTTGTCGAAGGACAAGCTGTAAAAGGAAAAATAGTTAATAATACTACTAACAAAACTTGAGATATTGTACATACTTACTTTATATACTTACAATTTAACGATGCATGTTATATAAGTTACAGCAATAAAGGCTTATTTTATTTATTTGTTCTTAAAAAACACAATTATTTGGAAATCCCAAACTGACACTTCAATTTTATTTGTAGATATATATTTATTTATATTAAGAAACTTAAGTTATTGTTCATTGTAAGGGCCTAAAGATTTATCTCAGTCTAGACAGCAATATATTAACAAAAACTGAAGCTCTATAGTATCAGAATCGTAATTTACATCGCATTGTCTAGGACAAAATATGGACCAATGCCTAACTCAAGAGAACTATTAATAGTTTGAGATATTTCAGCTGTTTCACAAAGACAGGCTCCAAGGTCAATGCAAAAAAGCTCAAACTTGCTTGATGTACATATCTTTATTATATAATAGATTTTTTTTACGTACTTATTTCAGTTGGTTTTTAATCAGAAAAATCACTTGAGAAATTACTAATATAAAATATAATTTAGAAAACATTTTTTTACAATTCTCAGATACGAAGTGTCAGATTTACGACAAGGCAAAAATTGTTTTTTTTTTTTTTACTTCTTTTCTTTTTGCTTGTTAATATATTTGTCGTTTATTTTTAATATATTCTCTTGAATTTTTATTTAGCTACTACATGACTATAGAAAGTTTCTATACTTAAGAATCCAGTTATTTAATTTAAAAAAAAACTTGTTTGAGACATTCATTTTATGAACCGGTGATAAATTATAATGAAAAGGTGATAAATTATTTATTATTTTGAATAAAATTATTTAACTTTGATCATTGATATTCGCATCTAGGTCAATAACCGTTTTGACCTATTATAAATAGAGTATACCCTGAACCCTCCCTAGTGACATGTTCAATATAGATATAATATATCATTTATTTCAAAGTACACTCAATAGTGTCTTTCAAAAAAAAAACATTCCGCTCCCTACTTTCCTACCAGTTTTCGATATATTATGTATTGTCACTCTGTCTTCTTCCAGAGCAAAAAATACTACCCCAAGAGGAAATCGAACACACTACTGTCGCGTTTTCTATCACACAGGCAACGACGCCACGTCGGCCTCTTGAAGTTCAAACAATGTTTTTTATTTATACTAATACATGTTACACTTCAGGGTTGTCCCGTGGGTCTCGTAAACTTAATCGTGACACTAAAAGATTACACAAAGACCTCTGTAGTTTAAGAAACTGAGTGACAATTTTTATTTATACTTTCTTTTGCTATTATGTTACTTGCTTACAAGTTTGAAATTGATGTTATTTTTGGTTAAATTAATATATATATATATATATATATATATATATATATATATATATATATATATATATATATATATATATATATATATATATATATATATATATATATATATATATATATATATATATATATATATATATATATATATATATATATATATATATATATATATATATATAGATTTACAGCCTCTCGTCACGCTGTATCTCGCATATAGGCATAGGCCTAGGATAGTCAAACGAAACCTAGTGTTTTAAGTTCACTTAAACACAAACACAAACCGTTTCTCATGAACCACTATTTTTTTCATCGGGCCGGGCAATTGAAGATTAATTGAATATAACTATTGCGTACTCGTACTAACATAATTGTATAATAGGTACAATATTAAGAACGTATCAGGAATAAAGAACAAAAACCGAATAGAGCCTTTCCAATATATTATTTTTTTGGTTGGTTGGTTTTAAGCACCGGTTACATATACGCACATACGTGCGTCTCTCGAGGGTCCCTATAATAATATATTAGACAATTTAACACTTTTCTACAAATTTATTTTGTTTTTCAGATCTTAAGCAGTGAGAAAAAACAAAAAAAATTATTGAATTGAAAAACTATTGAAGGTATTTGCGATATTTTTTTCAATTAAGGAAAATGAAATAATACAAATAGTATATAAATCTTTGATTTTCCATATTCCATGCTGCGAGTTTCAAGGTCAATGGGTGACAAGGGTAGTATAATCCACGTAAACAAAATGGCGGGTGACAAGTTGCGGGTTACAAGATTAGTTAATAAAAAAATGGAATCAATCAAATTGGATTTAAGTCCTGTACATAAGCTGTTTTGAGAATATATTACATTTTCTCTCTCAAACACTATTTGTACCTATTACATAAAAAACAGTGTTAACACTGTGGTAAAAAAAATGGAATGTGTTGAATTCCGACGGAAAGTAGAGAACGAAGCTTCGGGGTATATTGAGCTATATCTGATTATAAACATCCATCCATACTAGAAAGAATAAAACTTTTTTATAACATTGCCCGTACCCTGCCAGTACAGCCTGTCTTGCCAACACAAAGCGAAGCGATGAGTTTTACCGCTCAACATGCAATTATTTTATTATATATACAAATAATACTATAAATAATAAAAAAAAATCAGATTCAGCTTTTTAAAAGACAACTCAAATTTCCATTCCCTTACCAAAAGTGAGAGTGGGGTTAGAACCCATCCCAAACGTTATTCCACTATGCCACGATGGCCTCGACTACACGGGAATCGAACCCACACTCAAACAAAACAATCAACACGCTACTAGTATAAAACTATATTACTTCAGTAGAGCTAGTACACAGCTCTTAATATGTAATTAATTTTGCTTACGGCTTCTCTAATATGTACAGTATAATTATTGTACGTACGATATGAAGCTAGCATGAGGTCTTAGATGTTTATTACAAGTATTGAATACTAGTTGTATCGCACGGTTCCGACTGTATTTGTTCTGATATATATATATATATATATATATATATATATATATATATATATATATATATATATATATATATATATATATATATATATATATATATATATATATATATAGTCCGTTCTTATTCAATGTAGTGCTGGATACTGTCTCGGCTGACATCCAATGCCAGCCTCCGTGGCTGATGATGTATGCCGATGACATAGTACTCATCGATGAGAACCGACTGATGCTGGAGCGTAAAGTGAACGCCTGGAAGGGTGCGCTTGAAAACGGTGGTCTCAAACTGAATGTGTCGAAGACCGAGTACATGGCTTGTGGGAGCCCGGACTCGAGCACCATCCATATCGGGCCTGAGCCAGCCGTTAAGTCGGAGAAGTTCAGGTACCTTGGAGCCGTTATGCATGAGTCTGACCACGACATCCATGCCCGTATAAACGCTGCCTGGGCCAAATGGCGGGAGGTCACTGGTGTGGTCTGCGATAGCAGAATACCGCCCAAGCTCAAGGGACTGATATACAAGAGCATTATCCGACCTGTTCTTATATACGGCAGCTAATGTTGGCCAACATTATCTCGGCACACTCAGGAGCTTCACGTCACGGAGATGAAGATGCTGAGATGGATGTGTGGCGTGACGCGGTCCGACCGCATACGCAACACATTCATTCGAGGTAGTCTTGGGGTCCGTGACGTAGTGGATAAGCTCCAAGAGCGTCGCCTGAGATGGTATGGCCATGTTATGCGCCGATCTGAGAACTATGTCGGAAGGAAGTGCCTTGACATGTCTGTCCCTGGAGTTAGACCACCCGGACGCCCAAGGAAGCGATGGCTGGATGTCGTGACACAAGACATGAGAGCCAATAAATTATCCACTGAGGATGTTAAAGACCGTGCAAAGTGGAGTAGGCTCAGTCGGAAGGCAGACCCTGGCAAAAGCCGGGACTAATGCCAAGAAGAAGAAGAAGATATATATATATATATATATATATATATATATATATATATATATATATATATATATATATATATATATATATATATATATATATATATATATATATATATATATATATATATACATGTATCATCATCATCACAGCTAGAAGGGGGCCTGCCCACCGAGCGTCGTCCAGTTCGTGGCTGCCACTCAAGAGCCTTTCCGCCCCAACGGCCATCGGTTTAGCTGCGCAAGTCTTCGAGCAATATCGGTAACTTTTCTCTTTCGGTTCTCCTACGGATGTCATCATTTCTGATTCTATCACATGGAGAAATACCAAGCATTGCTCTCTCCATTGCACGCTATGTGACCTTGAGCCTTTTTATGAGAGATACAGTTAGCGGCCACGTCTCGCTTCCGTAGGTCATCCCTGGCAACACACACTGGTCAAAGACTTTCGTCTTGAGATAATGCGGTAATTTGGATACGAAGATTTTTTGT
Source organism: Dione juno (assembly GCA_037127375.1). Lineage (NCBI taxonomy): Eukaryota > Metazoa > Arthropoda > Insecta > Lepidoptera > Nymphalidae > Dione > Dione juno. The sequence continues at coordinate 555,246 of JAXRJS010000067.1, forward strand.
AGTTTCCCGAATACTGCCCTTCCGAGCTGGATTCGACGAGAGATCTTACCTAGCTGGACTGCTTATTCCAGGTATACGTAGTGGTCAACAACTTCGAGTGTAGTGTTCCCAATATTGACTGGAGCAGGTACAACATGAAGTGTTTAACATAATTTTGGTTTATTCCATGTTAATATTAAGACCTACTCTTTGGAAACACTGTTGAAATTTTCGAACATTGTGTTCAGGTCTTCCATGGTATCAGTCAGTAATACTATATCATTGGCAAAACGAAGGTGTGTAAGGTTCTCGCCGTTGCTGTTTATGCAGTATCTTTTCCAATCCTTAAAAATATCTTATGGATGGTTGGTTTTTGTTCAATGGAGTTCCCATAAAAAAAATTTAAATGATAAACTTTAATTATATACTATATACTTATATTTACTAATTAAAAAATATTTTGAACTTAAATCCAAGACACGTGGACGGTTTTAAAGTGAGAATCGTTAGAATACTAAATACAACTCGGGTAACATATAATTATTTAACGAAAATTATTAATGTAGTTGAATAAATCTAACTTTAGTTACCAAAGATTTATTAATGCCAACATTTTGTCTATTATAAAACTTGCAGAATATGAACTTTCAATTCCTTCATATATGTACATACATACATACACTTGATCCCTAACGAGATAGCCAGAAAAAACCGAGTGCCAAACTCTACGATCCCTACGTACCTCTCTCGCGTCGTCCACTGTTAGTACCTCCACCTCTTCATACATGCCCTCTCAGGTCAGCTTTCCGCTATCTTTTCAATTCTATTAAGCTTTTTTACTAACAATATATTCATACAAATTGTATAAATAATTAAATATTTAATTTAACAACTACATAAACCTAGCGTCTGCTGGTTTTTCTTTTGCTTTGTTACTTATTATAAATTGCAACAATTTATGAATTTTAAATACCATATCATTTGTATTAAGTAAGACTAAGAGTCTTATTGTGACAGTGAAGGCGGTATACGCTTAAGTTATATGATTAAAAGAAAATCTTATACCCCTTTATACAAGTTTACTACGTGGATTTGTCATATGTTCAGTAACTATGAAGCTTTAAAGTTTATGATGCCTTAAGCTAATTATTAAATGAAATCATTGATTTAAATCAGAATTTGCATGATTGTAATTTTTTTAGCAGGGTAGGGTAGGGTGCTTTCCACTTGTTTTGAGATATTATATATACGGCGCTTTATTAAATAGACATAATAGATAGAGACAATTTTAACTTTTTATATAATTGTAGAATTATTTGAAATTTGAATACATGAATTTTGTGTGTGTAGTAATGTGCATGTATACTAAACTGCTAAATAGAAATGCTACAATTTAAACAAATATCAAAAATAATATTCATAAAATGTGAGTTTATGTATGTTTGTTTGTAAAATGTATATATATTTATTGTGAAATTAGAAATAGACCCCGCAAGTTTTCAACTCAAGCTTCAAAACTGCTTCGAAGCCCTCGAGAACAGCGTAGATGTGGACGATTTATACAACAAGATGGAGGATACAATCCGTACAGTAGGGTCAAACTTTTTCAAAATCCACCGTACCAAAATAAAGAAACTCTCAGACGAGACACTCCGATTCATGGAACAGAGACACGAGATGAAGCTACAGCACTCAGAAGATGCAAATCGTTATAGGCAGCTAAATAGGCAGATCCCTAAGTTCTTAACACGCGACCTTCGCCGGCTTAATACAAATTGTATTAAAGAGGCTATTGAGCGAAACCAGGGCTCTAAAAAGTTTTGTAAAAGATCTGTCTATTTCGCAAAACCAACCTGACGAGGCTGAAAACTGATGACGGTCGCATTGTTTCGAGTAGGTCTGAACCCTTGAGGGAGATGGAGAGTTTCAATGAAAAATTGTACTCCACGCTAGCACCAGTTGATATCTTAGCTGAAGATCCCAGAAAGATCCCAAAATATCCCGGACGTCAACCTGTCTGACATTAACATGGCTCTTAAACAATTTAAAACAACAAGACCAGGTAGAAACGGAATCGAGAGAGAGATCGAACGGAGAAAGAGATCTCTCGTCGAATCCAGCTCGGATGGGCAGTATTCGGGAAACTACAAAAAATCTTCGTATCCAAATTACCGCAATGTCTCAAGACGAAAGTCTTTGACCAGTGTGTGTTGCCAGGGATGACCTACGGAAGCGAGACGTGGCCGCTAACTGTGTGTCTCATAAAAAGGCTCAAGGTCACGTAGCGTGCAATGGAGAGAGCAATGCTTGGTATTTCTCTATGTGAATCAGAAATGATGACATCCGTAGGAGAACAAAAGTTACCGACATTGCTCGAAGAATTGCGCAGCTAAGTTGGTAGTGGGCGGGACACATAGAGAGGAGAACCGAACAGCCACGAACATATATATATATATATATATATATATATATATATATATATATATATATATATATATATATATATATATATATATATATATATATATATATATATATATATATATATATATATATATATATATATATTTATGTTCGTGGCTGTTCGGTTCTCCTCTCTATGTGTCCTGCCCACATATATATATATATATATATATATATATATATATATATATATATATATATATATATATATATATATATATATATATATATATATATATATATATATATATATATATACGTTTTATATAGAACAAAGTTTTTATCCTTATATATGACATATTATTGAAAAATATTATATAAGCAATTAAGTATGTATTTAATCATGTCAGAAGTTATTTACATAATTTATAATACAAAATAGAACTTTTAAACTTTCACACTTTATTTTGTATATAGAAAATAACTCTGACGACCCTGAGCTGAGATCGCTTTAGCTTACATACATATTAAGAATAAACGATTTAACATAACCTATATTTAAAAAATGTATGACATTTTCTATTACCTTTTAATATTAAAAAAAAATATCTCTACATATGGGCGACAATTTTTCCATTTAATCAACAAACGACAATACGTAGACTAGGTCAATGCACAGGAGAATTTGAACACGCTATCTAATACAGATAAGCTATACATATCCAATCGAAAAACTTTAAATGGCTCGGCTCAGGCCGCAGACGTGGCAATTAAAAGAATTGCCCTCGATATTTGATTCTGTAAACATATGGTTGGAATTTTTATTTGTTATCGCAGCTGGTAAAATTATAATGCTTTTTTAAAAAGGCAGGGTTTTTGAGCGGAAGATTCCAGAAGTTAATCCAGAAGTTATAGGACTTGATTCCGGATGCAAAAAAGATTTTAAATTTCAAAAGGGTTTTGTCTAACACTTTTAACGCTAAACATTTTTAACTTTTGCAAAGTAGGCTAAGAGGCAATTTACTATTTACTTATTACTATAACAGAGATAAGATTTGACTGGCAACACTGTGCTTAACCAGAACAAAAAAATATGATTTAAATCTAATATTGGTTTTATATGTTATCAAACATAAAAGAGAATTACACCGTGTTTTTTATATTTTGAAATGCTTTTTGTGTAGTGTAACAAGAATTAAGTCTTCACGGGGCTATCGAAACACCTTTAATTGCAAAGAAAAAGAACGCTATCTTTGAACTTAGCTAATAAACTAATGATTTTATATTATAAGAATATGTACACTTGGATATATTAGAAATATATTTAAGTTTTTATATATGTTTTAATAGCAGTTGACATATTTGACAGTAACATGCAGAAATAAATCTTTTATTTATCATGTTATAAAGCTTTGCGTAAAGTATAACCGCTTAACACGCTGTCTCGGAAATTGGACAAAGAGAATTTAATGGGATATCTTAACACTCCCGTACATAAAAATAATTTTGAATAATCAATAGACTCTAACTAATAATAAGGCACAATATTCTCAGGACATTGAATATCGAATTGCGGAACTCAACGCCGCGCATATTCACATGAGAGAATTTGCTGCCACGTGTGTAAATAGAACCCACAATCGTCACGCTTGCAGCCAAGTACGCTGCGCCAAGTTAAAATTATAACAAAACAAAGTTTAGAGCCAGAATTATATTTTTGTCTAACAAATTAATATAAACCAGACTATACTGAATATAGTAACATACTACACATGTTGCAGTAAATCTGGCGATGTCTAAAGATGAAAAATTACAAAATTTACATATAACATAACATATACTAAATAACATAACATATACTAAACAATAGACTTTAAACTGTTCATAAACAATAATTGTACGTGACAAGACGTCGTGTAAAACCATTACATTGTAACAAAGAAAGCAATTTCAACGACAACGTTAGCGTAAAGGGACGGTAATGAGGGTCCCGATTGGGTATAGTATCGTCTAGTTTACGTATTTTGTTCTATATAAAAGAATTCGATATTTTAACACGTCGTTTAAATTCACTAGAGATGGTTGTGGTGTGACTCAAGGTGTAAGCTTTGGCGATTTAAGTTAATTACTATTGAAATGTTGAACTTTTTGTGAATATAAATTTGTATATGAGTTTGAGTTCAAGTTATATATAGAAGAATTTTTTTTTTATCTCCTGTATTTCTAGTCTGAAAAAGGTTTCGTTTTGCAGCCTAGTACGTAATACAATATACTATCCCAATGTAGATATTGTGAAAGGACTTGGTAGACTTGGTGATCTAGCAAGGCAAGGTGGGTGGCCTAAAGTGGCGGTAGAGACGTAGAGCTACCGTCGTCCAGACTCATCATCTGACAATACCTGACGTACACCTAAATATATCCTGCACAACTGACCGCTTCATGAAACGAAGAATGAATGAATACGAGTATACTACAATTATGTAAATGGCAAGATCATGTGCCCACACTGCGTACGGAAGCTTGCTTGCGAAAGTCGGCATATAAGTATATCATCAGCAGGGCGCATCAGCGTCATTCCGACTAGGGGTCGAAATTGGTCGGAGACATCATCATTACGTAATACCGCTAAATGAGTATACGGGGAATTGGTTAAGAGAATGTATGAACAGGGTTGATTTAATTGATTTCGTATGTGCAAAAGTATTAAGTTAAAATAGATCTCCCCAATACAGTAATAAAAACATCATAAACATGCTGTATCCACTTTAAAAGATGGTGCATTTAGTTTTTAATTATTTATTTTGTTTTACTATTTGTGATACAAATATATTGAAAATAACTTTTCAATATATTAACTAACTAAACTTTAATAAAATTTGAATCACCATTTTGAATACGCGTTTACTTATCTTAATATCAATGCATAAAACTATTTTTCAAAATATTATTTATTCAATTCGTAATATACACGTATGTTTTGGAATGGACGTCAAACCAGTCTTAGCCGTAAAAACAACATTAACCCTAATTCAGCCTATATCAGTTATGCATACAAAAGAAATTTCGTTACAAAATGAAGATATAAATAAGCTTTAATAGCAATATGGAGTCACGTTTGTTTTATGTATTTTGGAATTGTATTCCTTAACTTACATAGAATCTAATCTTATTCTTGAATGACGGAACTCAACGCCGCTCATTGGCTCACCAGTACAGATAAATGAAAATAATTTTTTTTACCGAGTGGGAATCGAACTCACAACCTATCCCTATAATGACACTGTAGAGAGATGATAAAACCTTTATTGGAAGGTTTTTGGTTTTTTTATTTGTAGCTTCTCACAACAGGGTAGACAGAGGGAAATAAGAATGAAGACACTCCGTTTCCGACTTTACACTCAATTTGAGACATTGCATGTTGAGTGGCGGAACTTAACGCCGCTCGTTACATATTTAGTAAATAATTAATACTCCCGAATAGGAATAATAAACAACCGGTTGACTGATAGATTATGTTACTAAATATAAAACTCTTCCGTTGTTGAGGTGACTTATAGATGACATTGCTTATGTAGCGTAGAAACCAGAACCATTAAATATCTTTTGGTGTAAGAGAGAGAGAGACAGAGAGAAATTCAGATTTTCACGTTTTATTGTCCACGTTTATGAAATTGCGGGCTACAATCGTATATATATTAATTTATTCTATGTGCCTTTAATAATAGCTATATCCTGAAATAAAATTCATAAGTAAATATCGTGACAAAATATACCAGCAACGTATATTGGAGAGACCTGTTCTATTTATTCGCATACGTTTGTGGGAAGAAAGGTAAAAAATAAAGTTGGTTTCGAGATAGGCCTGTGTCATGTACATGACAGTTAAAAATATGCAGTGGAATATTTCTTTTCCTTTACAAACTGCTATTTGCATTCTTCTTTGATCATATAGGTAAAATAAGTCTTTAGTGATGAAGTCATTACATGTCTAATTTAGTACGTAAGTGACAACTCAGTGATCTTATGGTAATGATGATATCAGAATATACAAAAAAAAAATTAAAGCATTTTACCTAAATAATTTCAAACTGAAACCAAGGAGTTACAAAACCACATACAAATCTAATAATAACATATATGGAAATTATACTCGTATAACTTCGTAGACCCTCGTAGCTTCGTAGCTCGAATTATTAATGAATATTTTTGTATGTAGATGACTTGTTATTTCAGAATCCGAAACACGTTTTCGTTATAGCTAACACATAATATAATTGTTATTTTCTAGTCCAAATTTTTAATATCTTTATTTCGTAGTAAAATAAACACATTTTTTGTCTAAATATCAACAATATTCTTTTACAATAAACATTTTGTGGCTTATCTCTCCATTTTTTTTGTCATTAAGAGATCTAATATGTAAATCAATGTTGTTCATTTAAACTAGATCATCTATTTTTATATACAGCATGTATTTTAATATTTAATTATTTTTCTTCGATACAAATCAACTACTGTAAAATTTAAATTGCTTTAAATGTGTTATCAATACAATAAGCCACTATGTCTTGTTAGTAATAAAATAATTATATGATTTTCCCTTTAATTTAAACTAGATATTACCAGCTGCTTCATCCAGTGGTCAAATAAACGTGGAAATAACTAAGGATCGTGTATGACACATACACAGTGCCGGATGTAACTCTGACCACGAAATACAGTGAGTTAGATCGATATTATTAAGGTCATCCAACACAAGAAGAGTTATTCCATTCAATTTGTAGTTTCTGAGATTCAACATATAAACTTTTTCAGCTATATTATATAATTGTATTTATATACAACATAATTTAAATAATATTGAAATATTTCAAAATATAACAATTCTCTCCAGTTATCATATATTTAAACAAAATAATAACAAAACTGTGAACATTTTCGTCGAAATATAATTTTATTTAATAAATTATATATAATTATTATATATGCCACAAAAACTGAATCTGAATTTAACTTTCCAATATACATATTATTATTTTATGTACATAATTATTGAACTGAAAATGTTTATAGTATCTTGTAATGTTTATAGTGTCTAGGCTAATTATCTGTCCGATATTTGGTTTTCGGCATACGGGTGCGCGACCCCGGGGCCTCGAGCCACCACTTTCATAACCCTATCCAATCCATGTAAGTGGTGTCCCTCCCCTATACTCCAAGTCTTTCTGCCTCTTATTTCCTTTCCTTTCTTGGTTTCTCCCAGTAATGGGTTTGGAGGTCAGATGGCAATCGCTCCACTAAAAACCACTTCGCCACTAGTATGGATCGATTCAGAACAAAGCTGGGTATGGCTAGGGCGTCGCCGTTAAACGACGCGCAGGCACATCGCCCTACACCTGCGATAAGTGGGCAAGGACTACCGTGTCAAGTACGGGCACGGCTAACGACGTCAGTACCCAGACGGAAACTCCGCTTTGCAACATGGAATATTGGCTCTCTAACCGGACGATGCAGAGAACTCGCAGATGTACTCATGAGACGTCGGGTCCAGTGTGCTTTCCTTCAGGAAACTCGCTGGAAGGGCAATAAATCTCGTAACATCGGGCAGGGTTACCGCCTTATATACACTGGGTCACCTACAGGCAAAAACGGTGTGGCGGTAGCGCTTTCTGAAGAGCTTCAGAATGGGCTTCTTGAAGTTGACCGTCGCTGTGACCGCTTGATGCGGATAAAGGTACTGATCGAGGGCGTTATCACAAACTTAATCAGTGCTTATACTCCCCAGGCAGGTTGTAGCGCGGCTGAAAAGGAGACCTTCTGGGAGCAGTATGAAGAGGTACTACTCGCTATACCGTCTACCGAATCAGTCTTAGTTGGGGGGGACTTGAACGGCCACGTGGGTAGGGTCGCTGAGGTGTATGAACGTGTTCACGGGGGTTTTGGATATGGTCTTCGCAATGCAGAGGGAGAAAATATTCTAAGAACCTGCATTGCATCTGATCTGGCTATCGTGAACACTTTCTTCCAGAAGAAACCTCAGCACCTTATAACGTATAAGAACGGGTCCCACTTAACTCAAATTGATTATTTGCTGACTAGACGGTGTCATATAGGCAGGGTGACCAACTGTAAGGTCATTCCCGGCGAAAGCCTGACGGCCCAACATCGTCTCCTTGTCATGGACTATAATGTTACTCCGAAAAAGAAAGTAGCCGAGAAACGCAAGCCTAGAATTAAGTGGTGGTTGTTGAATGGGCCGATGCAGACCGACTTCTTGGCGGAGGTGGAGAGTCAAAATCTACTGACTAACACCGAGACCGCTCAGACTGCATGGGATCGAGCTCATTCAGCAATCATTGCGGTGGGCAAGCGAGTTCTTGGTGTTACTAAGGGTGGGCGTGTCATCGACAGGGAGACATGGTGGTGGAATGACCAGGTGCAGGGGGTGATTCTGGAAAAGAAGGCTGCGTTTAAAGAGTGGCAGCATTCCAACTCTCCTGAAGACAGACTGGAGTACATTGCAGCGAAACGGGCCAGCAAAAGAGCTGTAGCCAGAGCCCGCAGAGAAAGTTTGTCGCCATTGTACGATAAACTTGAAACTGTGGAGGGGCAGAAGCTCATATACAAACTGGCTCGTGCTCGAGATAAAGCGACGCAGGATATTACAAAATGTCTTTGCGTCAGAGATTCTCGGGGCACGTTGCTTTGTAGTCATGCCTCTGTGAAGGAGAGATGGAGAAGCTACTTTAAGGAGCTGCTGAACACTCAGCAGTCTTGTAGTCTTCCTCCTGAATTATCTCCTAACCTCGGACTTGTTGCTCCAATAACCCGTGACGAAACTCGTAATTGTCTTCGACGCATGAAGAACGGAAAAGCGGTAGGACCTGACGACATCCCAATCGAGGCGTGGAAATCGTTGGGCTCTCTTGGTGTGCTTATACTTACTGACCTGTTTAACCGTATCTTGAATACTGGAAAGATGCTACATCAGTGGCGGCAAAGCTTTATTATCCCTATTTACAAAGGAAGGGGCAGTGTTCAGGATTGCGGTAGTTATAGGGGCATTAAGATTATGAACCACACCATGAAGCTCTTCGAGCGCATGATCAGCCTCAGGCTCCGCCAAGAATGTACTGTCTCTGAGTCTCAGTATGGGTTTCAACCAGGATCAGGCACTATGGATGCCATTTTTGCCCTCAGAACTTTGATGGAGGCTTACAGGGAAAAAAGGAGAGCTCTGCATGTGGCCTTTTTGGACCTGCAGAAGGCCTTTGACTGTGTGCCACGTCAGTGTATCTGGTGGGCATTGCGATCCAAGGGGATCCCTGAAGCCTATATTGAGGTTATCAGAGATATGTACTACGACTCCGCTTCAGTGGTTAGGACCGCTGTTGGCGACACCAAGCCCTTCCCGATTACAGTAGGGGTTCACCAGGGCTCAGCTCTTAGTCCGTTCTTATTCAATGTAGTGCTGGATACTGTCTCGGCTGACATCCAATGCCAGCCTCCGTGGCTGATGATGTATGCCGATGACATAGTACTCATCGACGAGAACCGACTGATGCTGGAGCGTAAAGTGAACGCCTGGAAGGGTGCGCTTGAGAACGGTGGTCTCAAACTGAATGTGTCGAAGACCGAGTACATGGCTTGTGGGAACCAGGACTCGAGCACCATCCATATCGGGCCTGAGCCAGCCGTTAAGTCGGAGAAGTTCAGGTACCTTGGAGCCGTTATGCATGAGTCTGGAGGCATCGACCACGACATCCATGCCCGTATAAACGCTGCCTGGGCCAAATGGCGGGAGGTCACTGGTGTGGTCTGCGATAGCAGAATACCGCCCAAGCTCAAGGGACTGATATACAAGAGCATTATCCGACCTGTTCTTATATACGGCAGCGAATGTTGGCCAACATTATCTCGGCACACTCAGGAGCTTCACGTCACGGAGATGAAGATGCTGAGATGGATGTGTGGCGTGACGCGGTCCGACCGCATACGCAACACATTCATTCGAGGTAGTCTTGGGGTCCGTGACGTAGCGGATAAGCTCCAAGAGCGTCGCCTGAGATGGTATGGCCATGTTATGCGCCGATCTGAGAACTATGTCGGAAGGAAGTGCCTTGACATGTCTGTCCCTGGAGTTAGACCACCCGGACGCCCAAGGAAGCGATGGCTGGATGTCGTGACACAAGACATAAGAGCCAATAGATTGTCCACTGAGGATGTTAAAGACCGTGCAAAGTGGAGTAGGCTTAGTCGGAAGGCAGACCCTGGCAAAAGCCGGGACTAATGCCAAGAAGAAGAAGAAGAAATTAGCCATTTTTAATTCATATCTGTGTTTAATTTATGCATATTATGACAATATTTTATTTTATGTTTATAATTTCGAGGTCGTCGTGGCGCAGATTCACAATCAGAATTGTAAACGAGACAGTTGTATGTAAAATATTCACTTTCGGGAATGAATTATTGTATTGCATTCGTTCCCTCTGTTAAATCCGTTAGTGCGGCGTTAAAATCCGCCAAACATCACACAATTTCCTAAATGGAAATCGATTATTTCTAGTACTTATTGATAATAATAATAATATAATAATAATATAATAATAATAGCTTCACCATGTATCCCGCACAGGGCAGGGTAGGCAGAGGGAACCGTAGAAACCTAGTGTTAGGATAGTCCGGTTCCTGCTTAAAATAAAAATGATTCATTCTCTCCGAGTGGGAATTGAACCCACAAACCGTCGTGTTTACAGGCAGTCGCTGTGCATCTGCGCCACGACGGTCCTATTACTTTGTTTATAAAAATGGACTCAGCCATATGTGATAGAAAACTGGAGAACGTATTCCGCTGCATTACGATATCATATTATGTAAAGTATAATTAATTGCGAAGTATTTCAATCTAAATAGCCATACAGGCTGCACATATCGAACGTGTACTATAAGTGGAAGCTGACCGCGAACCAATTTACGAGAGGTCACATAAATCGATTCTTATATTCAATTCGGCTTGTATTTTACTATCATAATTGATATTACGCAAAAAGGAGAGAAAGTGACTTACAACTCTTTACTCTGCTCTCATTTCAATTAAATGACATTGTGTTTTTTGAAACATACTAATACTTTATGGCTATACCTCATAAATTTTGCAGGATAAGCAAAAATAAACTTCTTTAATGATGCATTCTCTTATATAGACACAAACGAATATACAGACAGACATTTGTGTCAGACACATCTCAATTACAAATTTGTGTGTCATAAATACTGATGTTAATGTGACAGTGTACATTTTGAAGGATGTAATTCCACACGTTCAAATTATGTAGGGGAGCTAATCCCAAATTAGATTTTGGTCAAATGCTTGTTCTAGCATTGAAATACAGTGTTATAGATTAATTAGAAGTCAATACTAGTGGTTTTCTTTTGCTTACCATTTTGAAGGTATTAGAAAATCATTATTTATCAATTATTTATACATTTATCAAAATGTAAATTTTTTTTTTAACTCTAGTGTATATATATATATATATATATATATATATATATATATATATATATATATATATATATATATATATATATATATATATATATATATATATATATATATATATATATATATATATATATATTCAACGCCGCGTTTGGTCTTGTCTTGTACCAGAGCGAAGAAATTAACATAAATCACTCCTCCAAATGTGAATCGAACCCATAACTGCTTTTACTTTCAGACGCTATACATATTTTCATCATAAATCTGTGTTTCATAGAAAAAAGTGGTCACACACGTTTTCCAACACATCGTCATTCGCTTATCGCTTTATATACGATATTTACATGTAACGATATTGTCAATCGTATCGACAGACAATGAATATAGATTATATGTGAGATTCATGACAGATGGTTTGATTGATAGTTATTGTTGTCACGTTTTAATTATTAAAGCTTTTAGATATAGTTTCAATTATTATATACGTACATATATAGGTACATATGTACGTATATATATGTAATGTTGAATGCTGTATATATTTAAAATATTTTATGATTATATCTCGATTTGAATGTTATTTTCATAGTGTATTGGATAAGTTGTTATGATATCATCAGTTGCAGGTTAATATTCTATCAATAGAATGCATGCTCCAAAAGTGCATGTAGCATAATTATACACTTATTACTGACACTTCATAGCATTTCATAGATTTACCGTGCTAGTGCCCATCTTGTTGCAATAATCGTCTGAGAGGTACCTGGGAATAAGGAAGGCCCCTCCTTTAAAATACATTCTCTATCTAACCATATTTAGAAATATTCTTATTGCAAATCAATTTAGTACATCATAAAGAGAGTTTTACCTTCTGGTCCTACTTTTATCACGTACAAATAATTTATTATTTATTAAACCTGATCAGTTTATTTGTAACTTTAAGGTTGTTTTTTTTTCTATTTAGTTTGGCTGATCTAAGCTTAATGAACCAAACTTTATGTTGATTTAGTATTTATGTTCTGTGTAGACATGTTATTGTTTTTCTTAATAACTTCATCCATATGTGAGGTTTATTGCCATTTTATTATTATTTAAAAGGTATTTATATAGCCCCTTATTTGCTTTTGAAAATATTATATTTATATTAAGTAATATATTTATATTAAGTAATAAAATAGATAAAATAATTAATAACTTTAACTATACAAAGGGTCAATATACAAATCAAAGTATTATATTTTGTGTATATAAGTATAAACTTATTTAGCTTCATTTCCTCGCTCCGGTTACAAGATACAGCGTGACATTGAGTTTCGCAACTTAACACGTAAGATATAACAATTTTCAAATTGGCAGAAAGTGGGGAACTAAGTGTTAGCACATGACTTAACACTAGCTTTCCTATATCTACGCTGAAATATGCATGATATACCGTGAAGTTCTTTTTTTATACTTATATTAATAATATAAATGTAACACTAGGCTGAATAGATAAAAGCTGCATTAGCCTTTTAAGTCATAACATGTCAAATATCATTAAATTAACTATTATTAAAATTATGTATAAAGTAAAACGAAGTAGTTTTTCATTTGTTTCATAACATTCATGCCATTGCGGTATGGCACCTGTTTAATTAAAGCGTAGAAAAATATCTGATATAATTTTTCCTTACAAGATAATTTATGGAGCAATCGATTCACCGGATCAATCATTTTCTCTTCCCTGCAATAAAATCAACACATAAATAAATAAAAAACCTAAAAAAACCTAACCGAATTTTTTTTTTCAAAAAAGACAAGAAATCGAATCGTATCCGTGACATATAAAACAATACAGCAACGCTGACTTGACTCCCAAACGCGTGTGCTTTACGACGCCCCGCAAAATATCGCCCGTTTATTTGAATCGCTATGATATCATTCCGTTGCCGCCTTAGAGGGCTCTCAGTGAAATAAGTTTTACGGACGGACTGCGTGCGACAATTTGTCAGTTACAACGCGTTTTGTTTCTATTATGTTATTTTTTATACACGGTTTTTTGTTCTTGCTGACAATTTTGTATTGTTGTCGAAAATTGTGAAATGTTTAGATATATAAATGATTTATAATATCTATTAATAAGCTCTATGTATATAGAGTATGGTGTGTAGCTGAAAATCTTAGAATACTATTAACGAAATACTTAAGTTTAAGGTGATGTCTGTTTGTACACCAACAAATAGGTGTGGGTTTAATTTTTACTCTTTAGAAAAATTTCTGAATAAAAATAAATAGCTTCACACTGTTTCTCGCATATACCAAAAGGTAACCCAGTGTTAAAATGTTGTGTAGCGGAATTAAACGCATTCTTTACTGGAGTGAGGCAATGAAAATATGTCATTCAAGTGGGAATCGAACCCACACCCTTCGCGTTTACAGGTAGACGCTGTGCTGCTGTGCCACGACAGCTTAAACTATTCTAAATTCAAGTATATATATATATATATATATATATATATATATATATATATATATATATATATATATATATATATATATATATATATATATATATATATATATATATATATATATATATATATATATATATATATATATATATATATATATATATATATATATATATATATATATATATATATATATATAGTTGCTTATAATTAGGTATTATTTTGTAATGTAAGAATGTATGTCCTGTTAGCGACGAATAAATGGTTTGTCACTAGATATATAGTTATCTTTATAATGATCGATCTCTATCTTCCAGTTTTTTGTGGGGAATGCAGATAGGTCTATGGAGAAGAAATGGAAAATTAAATCTCAAAATTATTAGTTCTCTAACATTACTTTTTTTTCTTTTACTTCACGTATCCCTTTCGGGGTACAATTAATCCGTGCAGTATTGTACATATTAATACGCATGTATGTATAGATATGCATGCATGCATGTATAGAGATATGCATGCAAGAAAAACAAAATGAAGCGTCGAGTTCTACTATCGTAATGCCTCCAATTAAGTCTAGATTTTAGGATGAAGTTGGATATTTAAGTAAACAAATTAAAATATATCCATTTTTATATAACATTTGCAATCTCAATGCTTATACATCTAATCCATCTACCCACCTTATTACCCAAGGGCCTCTCTGAATAAAGTCACGTCTAACGTCCTCGTCGCACCGAAGGGTTCATTATTGTGCGTAGAAGCGGAATTATTACTAGAGTTTCCCTTGAAATTATCCGTGTGGAATTTAAGTATTTGCGTTTTAAATTATTCTTTAATAATATCAGGAGTTATAATGTAATTTTGAATTGATGCTATCATGGCGCAGTGTGATAATCCCTAATTGCGATTATTGCGGGTTTGACTCTAGCTTGAAGGAATACATTTTTTCACGTTCTGACGTAGTCTCAAATTTGGGTGGAAAACGAAGACATGAGTGATTTGACACTATGTCCTCTCCACCTATCCTGCCTGCTATAGTATATGCGAGATTAAGCTTCACGCTTTAAAAGCTTAAAATTCTCTATTTCAACAGTGGTTTAGTCCTAGGTATAAAGAAGCTTTTACTGTACGTGATTTCCATTAAAAATAACTGTAGTATTTGAAATGTTTTTGGTTGGGGCAAAAACAAGAAGGACATTAACCTTCACAATCTATTAATACAACGCCCATAAATATAAAAAAATATCTTAGTATTAACTTTATTCCTCTTTTCTTGATCTATACCAATCTTTACCCATAGCCTAGTATGTAATATATTTTCTATGCAAATTTATGTATGGTACTTTACACCTATTATCATTTTATTATAAAAATATATGACTAACCTCCAAAACGTCAGAGTCATTGGAACGAAACGAATTCTGATGAGACAATAAAGTTAAATGTTTATTAAAAGCTATTAAATGTTTTAATGTTTACATTGTTTTATGACAGCAACATGCCTGACACCCTCATGAGGGGGTCCCCTTATGAGGGTGTCAGGCATGTTGCTGTCCTTATTATAAAATATGGGGCCGTTGTGGATCAGCGGCAGAGACTTTCATTGTAAGCGTGACGACTGTAGGTTTGATTTCTACTGAGGTAGAATTTTTTTTGCTCGCTCTTGTAACACGACAATAGATATGTTACAAGAGAGCGACAATAGGCATCCGAGATATAGCGGTCTTGGAAAGCGGAGAGCGGAGTGTCATAACATTAGAATCCTTCTGCCTAGAATTAAAAAAATATTATCGATATCTATAGTATTTATGCTATGGTGGCTCAGTTGAAACACACATTAGGTAATATGTTTCATTAATCTATTTATAACTGACTCTATATGACACTAGACTTTAAATATCGCTTTCAAGCTGAAAGTAAAGTAAGTGACATCAAAACGCATATTATCAAACAGTTAATTAGCAAAATGTAATATAGCCTATAGCCATAGCGTTCCTCTATAAATCGACTATTTTATACAAAATATTTTTCCTGAGAGCGTGTTCAACCAATTAAACTCTTCATTTTATTTAATATTAAATATACTATAGATAGAAAATATTTTTAATTTAAAGCTGGGATTCGAACTAGTGACTACCTCATTTTGGACAGACAGATCCTAAATACCCTACAAAAGTTAGTTTTGTTGTTACGCTCGTTAACACGCTCGCTTCACGCTCGTAGCAATAGTGATAACATAGTCTCAAAACAGAAAAATTAATAAAATTCTTTCCCTCGAATGGGAATCGAACCCGTAACAAATCGCATTAGCAGTTAGACACGACGATGGGTAGCATAAATATAAAATGCGAAATGCACATTAATATTAACGAACTTTTTGCTCACGAGCGTTTATTTAAAATTCAAATGGTGGAAATCTTCTGCTTGTATTCAAAATGCTCTTGAAAATGCAAGGGTTGTGTAGAACTTTTACACAGTAATATATTTTTAAGGTGTTTTCTTTGTTATTCAATGGAATTATAATAAAATATTAATATTATTTTCAAAGAAATATAACTTTATGCAAGTAATATAGCAGATAATAAGTGTGTTAACATTTTATTTTAATTGGCCCTCTTTAGTAGGACAATTGGCACTGAAGATGAAGCTAGTACAAGAAAATGATAATTATTAATTCCCTCGAGTTTGGATCAAAAAAAATAAATTAATTAAAACTTACAAATTTAGTAATATATACAGATATAATATTTAAAATTGTAACACAACTTTAAACGTCTTCTCTTATAATAAGATTTATTTTTGGACTGAGAAAGTACGACCATGTGTCGCAGTTTCGCAGCCAGCTAAAGTGGCTGACGATACAACACAGACGCAACTTACACTCCCGCACTCTCCTTTATACCATCCTCTATCATCCTGTTACTCCTATGTACCTCAAGGAACGTTTCAAGCTCTTAGGGTCAAGCACCAATCACTCCCAACAACTCCGCTCCCGGACTAACAACCTCCTGGAGATACCTTTGTGCCGTACGAAATGCTATGGTGACTCTTTTACTGTTAAGACAGTAAAACTCTGGAATGAGTTGCCACTCAAAGTAAGACAGTCCCAATCTGTTGGAATATTTAAACGCCGTCTCAAAGAACACTATCTGGAACTATCTATATAATTAGAATTATATCTTATAATTTCATATTTATTGTATGTATGTCTATTTAAGTGTATAATATATACCTTTATATGTTTGTATGTACATGGTATCCTCTTATGTATTTTTTTTTTTATTTATTTATATATGTTGTGTATCTATGTGTATATATATATGTATGTGTATGTATGTATATCTATATAAATTATTATATATGTAAGTATGTTTAGTATATTTATATATAATACCTTAAATGTATTTATAGTCGTAATGTAATACTTTTTGCACCTTTCTGCACTTGTGCTACTGATTTCATATCATCATTATATTAATCATAATGGTTGCCTGGAAGAGATCGCTTTCAGCGATAAGGCCGCCATTGCACATAATATACACATAATTATGTTTGTGAAATGTTATATATATATATATATATATATATATATATATATATATATATATATATATATATATATATATATATATATATATATATATATATATATATATATATATATATATATTTTTTGTGCAATAAAGTATTATTATTATTATTATTATTATTAAACGTATAAAGACTGTTGACAGATATATGGTCTGATGATCAACTGAAAGCTGTACTTTCCAACGAATTTCTAAGAATGCTCAGCAAAAGCAAGGAACGGAGAGTCGCTTCCTTTTATTTGAACAGGTGAAAAAAACTTGAAGTAGCTTGAATTTGAAATCATGACGATTTCATATTAATGATACCGAGCTATGCAAGTTATACCAAAATACTAAAATAAAGCCAATTAAATACTTAATTGCTACAAAAACACTTCGTTAAACGACCGTTACGCAAAAAGTCCGGTCATTATCGGATTCACATTAAAACGGCGCTAAAAAGCATTGGGGCTCAATTGCCGTAGGGACAATATTATGTTCATAAAATACTGACCTGTCATAGACTTGGTATCTGCTTATGATTGATACGAAACTACATCTATTTTTAAATGTAGATGATTGCGGTTCTGTGGAATGGGTGGGTTTGATCTCAACTCAAGGGATCCCAATTTTGGTGGAAAGTGGTGAACGGACGTGTTTTGGTTCTCTCTGTTAACTCAAAAAAATAAACTAAAAATAACGGATTTATTATTTATTATCAAATCATATAATCCAATAATAAGTTGGACATGTGAAATCTTATCTTCGCGCTATGGTTTAAAGTATGCATATAAAGAAAAAAAATAATATATTAATACTAACGAAAAAATTACATATTTTGATACAAAAACACTATGCATGGAATTTAATACTAAAAATTTTAAATAATAGAACTATGAGAATCACACACACACATACACACACACACACACTAACAAAACAAACGATGTAAACATACTATTTGACACACATCAAAACATATATAAAAGCTATTCATCATTCCGTACAAATAAATCTTGTACAGCGTTAGATGCGAAGGGTGCCCGCGGCTGTAAATAATAATTTGTAGCCAATCGAAACCCACCCCTGGGCAACTTAATTAAACGCCGCAATGTTAACGTCAAAGCGACAATATCATGAAAATTAACTTAAAAAATTTAGGATATTGATAACATTTTAAATGCCTACTGTACAAAATATGTGTAAGCTAAATAAATATTACAAAAAACGTATAGCTTTGGTCTAAAATAACAAGTTAAGTGAATTAATGTAAAATTTATATAATATCTATATTGAATTAATAAGATTCTTTCAGTAAATTTAAATGAAGAGCTCTGGCTATCCCGCGTATTGCATGATAGCCAGAGCGAGCCTAGTATCGAGACATTGTAGAATAATTGAAGCTGAAATATAAAAAAAAGTCCTTTTGATCTATATAGAAACAACAATAGTACGATTACTTGAAGACAATGGAACAAATCATTTTTAGACAAATTTAAAATTAAAGTTTTTTGGCTTGTTTATTGATTTCTTATTTGATCAATAATCCTTTTCTTCTCTTTACACTATAATAGTCTACGCTTCGTCTAAATTTATCTCATTTGTATTGAATTTTCTATTATAAATAAAAACATCTACGCACTAATATCAGAGAGTACTGATTCAGATTTGAGTCTTTTCATTTTTAATAGTTCATTTATCGAGAAAGGCCATAAGGCTATAGGCTATAGGCTATATTACATATAATTAATCGTTCCGATTACATCGGACACTTAGATTGTGCGATGTGACATGATGTGCATGTGATGTACATGTGCTCAGATGAATCTAATATAAAAGAAACTTTCATATAAAAGAAGATAAGAGAAAACTTGACTTACTTCTATTCATTGCTGTGCACCACTGCTCAATAACAGTATATATAATATACTAAAGCAGAAAATTTTCATTCCATTATATACATATTTAATACTCAACACGTCACGGCCGTTGGTTTTAACATATTGTATTAAAGCTACATTGTATTTTAATAGGTTTTTGTGTAAAACGTTAACACTAAGTAACGAAAATGCTTTAAAAATTTATCATAATTTTCAGTACATTAAACTATCACAAATACTGTACTGTCGAGAAAAACTTACACAATGTGTATCTTTTGCTTTAGATTAAGGGCTGTTGACCAGTGAAAAGTGCTTAATAGCTTGATTTAGTTTCTTTATATTTTTAGCTTCAAATTTCGGATAAGCAGGGACAGTGGGAAGAATTGCATATTGAGTTGCGGAAATCATGTCTGCCGTCTTGCCACATGTAGAAATTCCATTGTAATATTGTTTTTTGCTAAGAATTAGTGGTGATTTAATTACATCTTCGCGATGTAATTAAATTACCACTAATTCATAGGAAAAAAAAATCTTGATTATTTTAAGAAAAAAATATCGAAAATCACTGCGCCATATTCCTCTTATAATGGTAAACAGTCAGTGAAAAAATTTTTAGAATCGATTTTTCATTAGGATTGTTATTTATTTTGTTTTTAATATATTAATATACATACATATCACCAAAAAGGTCGTTTAATATAAAAGAAGAATTTTAAAATATAAAAGTTAAACTGGAATATCTCACATCTTTTTATTTTTTATTTATTTATTTGACATACCAACAATGCGCACGGATGGTCTGAGTAATTGCATTCCTTACCGACAAAAATGCTTTTTAAATTGCACGTATATTATTGTAACATTCATAATAATGAAGATGAAATGAGCCTGTTTATTATGACTGTCAACATTTTTAAGATTACTTCGAGGTATTACTACTAGGCCTCATGACTTGAATGACGCTTTAATTTTTATAATTAACATAAGACTCGGAATAAGCAACTTATCTGTGCAAAATCCATCATATATATAAGAGAATACGAAAAAAAACGAAAAATAAATAAACGTTGTATTGTGGGAGTTCGATTTGATAATTTTATGTTATAATATATGTAAAAAGGGCCATCGGGCACTACATTCGTCTGTAAATGTGATAGTTTGTTGTGTACAATTCCCTTAAGGGGAGAATAAGCTTTTCATGTTCTTCGCTCTGGTAACAAGATTAAGCGCGGCGTTGACTTTCGCCATGACAACACGCAATGTCTCGAAAGGCGGAAAGCGAGGAATGGAGCGCTTGGCTCTGCCTACTATGCTATAAAAATCTTTATATTTTTTAGATACATAATTATACATATTATGTAGTTAGCTTAGTTTAGTGGTTAGCTGCCTTAACGTGCCTCTGTATTAAGATATTCGTAGCAGTGCAGATGTCGGCTGTAGTCGGACCAGCAGAGCGTGGTCGCAAATACTGTAATTTTATTTTAAACACGCCAAAATACGCTTAAAGAGAAGCGAAAATGGAGGATAATTCGTGAATTTCAAATAAAAAGACGACTCAGGCAACGCTTCGTTTCTAGAAATGGTTTAATACAATTTGTAACGTCAGGGTGGACTGTATATTGTAAATAGTTAATAGAAAATGGGGTTATGTTGTTTTAATGAACAAAATGTATAATCTAGTGAAAATCTAGTGAATAATTATGAACGTTATTTTTAATACTTTAATATTTTTTACACTTGAGTGGTTTTCGACATTAAAGAAAAACAATATTTGAAAATCGTATAGAAAATGATATGTTTGGGGGACTCAATACAAAATAAGTTGTAACATTATTATGACATTATTGACGTAGCTCAATAGTATTAGAATAGGCTAGAGCTCTTGGACACCATTTATAAGACGCGGGTTCCCCTTATACCTTCTTATAATTCCCTTTATACCTTTCAACAATCACCCCCCCCCCCCCCCCAGATCAGCAACGAATTCCCAACTATCTCATTTATAACCAAACACTATTCCACTGTGCTGCAATGCAATAAATTTTGAAGCAAATCACTTTGCCGTGCCGTGCCAAAACATCACCCATATCATAAGTTTTATGTTGTGTCGCGTCATAAAATAAGTAAATCGCTTGAAGTTATTTGCATAAATAAGAAATGATAATGCTATATCTAGCATATATATAAAGGAAATGATGTAGAAGTTCGATAAACAGTTGACTAAGTTAGAACACCCATATATATTATATGTATATATGTACGTACTCTAGGGTGTTCCACGACATAAGGGATTTTTTTTTCGCGATACCCTCATCAATAAGCATACCCTCTATTTCTATTCGGTTTGACCTCTTCGTCTCAAATTAAAAATATTATTGTCATTGGACAACGATAAGTCGTGCCGACTTGAAGCCAAACATTTGACATGAAAATTTGTACTGGTTTACTATATATATAGAGGAATTGAGAACTTAATTTTAATTACTTTATTAAAACTCCATTACATCGGAATATTATAAAATTCACTTATTTACATAAAAAAATATATTATTATTTAATTTTTTTTTTTAGCGTTTGCTTTTTACAGTCTTAATACATTTTCTAATAATTTTGTACGCAACGTAATAAAAAATGGTTTTAGTTTCTCTTCAATTTTGATTAATTCATGAAAATATTGCATCGACTTAACCGCTCTTTCGGCTACATTGTTACTATCCTCAGTCACGGATCGTTTTTTATAGCTTCTTTATTTTATTATTAATTTCATTAATAATTATTTGACCACAAAGTAGGACAGTGTGGTCAAATAATCCTAATGTGTATTCGAAGCAGTAGTATCGCAATAAGTAATTTGCACTTAATCTTCTTAATCCCAGTCTACAGTCGCGTCCCAAACTGCCTACACTTATTTAATTCCTGTAGAAGTTATTGTTTCCAATCTGGGCACAGCTTCAAGTTGTATAGAAAGACGTTCTTCTTTTAATTTTCGAGCATTCTCTTCTTCTTCTTCTTCTTGGCATTAGTCCCGGCTTTTGCCAGGGTCTGCCTTCCGACTGAGCCTACTCCACTTTGCACGGTCTTTAACATCCTCTATGCGGACAAAACTTGCCATCCCTTGCCTTGCCTCATATTGAACATAATTTTTTATAGCTTCACCGCGGTGCTTCAATAGTTGCTTCAAGAACGAACACAAAATCTCTCGAATTCAATTAAAGAGGTGTTCAGTACATTGTACTCGTATATCATATGATATTTTTTGTAGGAATTGTATATTCAAATTAAGCAAGTTTTGATTGTAAACGAAGGATTTTTATAAAATTATTATTATATATTATCAAATTTTAAAAATTGCAGTATACTCAAGATAGATCCATTCTCCATTTTTCCGGTTTATATATTTATTATTATAAATTATAATATCCATACATATATATATATATATATATATATATATATATATATATATATATATATATATATATAATTTAAAATTCAAAAAAATGGAGGACCATAGTGGCGCAGCGGCACAGCGTCTAGAGGATGAATTACTTCTATTCTTCGCTCTGGCAACAGTTCCCTCTGCCTACCCTACTATGTGCGAGATACAGTGTGAGCCTAAAAAAAAGAAAAAATATATATAATATATAAAACATAGTAGCCCATAGCTAATTTAACTTCATTTATATCTGAAGTTAGCCACAGATGACGTGGGCCCAAGTCCCACAATCATCTTTAATTGTTTAAAAAAAATATAATAATAAAACTTATATGCTTAACAAAATTATTATACTTTTATTGTATACAATATAATTATTTTAAATTGCTCCTTGGTCTAAGTATACAACTAGTGGCCTCTGGTTCAACCTTCTAGCACCACAATACCCTTAAATGGAAAGAAGATTAAATTTAAAGTGATGGATTACCTTACTGTAGTACAATCTCTCTGCTATCTAATAAATGAGACAAACCAATTCACTCGGATAGCTAAGTATAGGCATGAAGAACCTAGTGTCAAGACATCTCGTTCTCCGCGTTCCGCCTGAACTCAATACATTACGTATTGAGTGGCGGTGCTCAACGCCGCGCTTTATTTTTCAAGATTCCTGATCTTGAGTTGAGTAGAGTGGAAGTGGACAGTAGAGTCGAATTTATATATAGTCAAAAGGGGGGATCAAACTCCATCGATTTATCTTCATAGCGTCATGAAGAGCTCCTTGGCCTCACTAATTATCCTAGCTATAATATTTAATAAGCATTTTAAGTATTAGAACTAGAAATATATTTCGTTAGTTATCCATCCCATACAAACGAAGGCACCATAATAAATCAGTGTTAAATTTACTAATTGTTAAATCACTGCAAAATTATTACAACTGTTGAACGAAAAATCGTTCGCATATCTCCACGTCAGTTCCTCAACCGAATATAAATTTGGATAGCCTCAGAACAAGATTTGTTCATTTGAAATTCAAATTTTGTAAGGGAAGTAGAGAGCAGTGGACACATAAGGGATATTTACTAATATTACAAAGATAACTTGTTTATATGAAGGCGAATACATGATTCATTTTTTGAACGTCATAAACATTACCACCGGTTCACTAAAGTTAATGCCTCAGACCTGAGAAGAACCGGCGCAAGAAACTCAGCTTTTTTTTATATAGTCATTAGAAGTTTACAATTATTCATTGATGACAATGATACGTTTGAAATAGTCTGGAGCGAGCATTTTATTTACAAAGGATGTTATAATTTATAAAATCATTAATTAGGCAATAACTCTTAACAAACAAACATATTTTCAAATTTTTTTTAAATTGTAATATAGAACATTCTCGGACGTTTTCTGGGATCCTATTGTAAAAGCGGATACATTGTTCCATGAAGTTATTATGGACTCGATAAAATCGATTTACAGGCGCGGTAAGTTTCAACCTATTTCTGGTATTAATATTGTGTATATCTCCCATTTCCAGTAAAAATATTAATATATTCGTTTCTAGGATTTATTGAGACGCAACTCTACTAGTGGTTCCGACCGCTTGATCGATGTAGTTAATATAGTGTACATAATATAAGTTATTATTTTCTTTTAAATCACTTTGTCTAAGAAAAACAACACATATATATATATATGTATATATAGTATATACATTTGTTTTTACTTTATATGCAATATTTTATCTAGTTTAGGTAGGGTACCCGCGTTAATTTCCAGTAAAATTTTCCTACAAATCGGTTCAGATTAGCCCGGACAAACAGAAAGACAAATAGAATAGATAAAAAAGAAAATTTTTCTAACGTGTAAAAAAAATAATTTAATTTAAATCAAAACAGACATTTCAGATTTATTTACATATATGTATATCATTAAACATACAATTTTCTCGTTCTATGTACATAACATACAATTTTCTCATAACAACTTAATATGAAACAATTTAATTTCACAAACATAATTAGATTTTAAAATTTAATAACCATTGTAAACTCTTCAAGTAAATAACGCTAAAATATTTTACTTTTACAATGTTAGGATATCGCGGGTGAGAAGTATTACACCTTATTCGTTTCGCTTTAATTAAACTTTCGATGGCTGCTTCGTGTACAGGCCGCGGTGTGGTATGTAACTGGCAAGTTTTTTTTAATAATTATATTGTTTTTCATTTCCATGTATCCTCTATATTCTCCATGATGATTGTAGAAAACTAAGGCGATTTTTGTGATATATACTATGTTCTTTACTATGGCGATTGTAAGGTTGAGATTCTAACGGAACTAAAGCCCATAACTATCGTCTGGTTGTAGATGCTTTTTAAATATTCGAAAATATCACTTTGATGTTAATACATACATACCATTTAATTTATATTACTATTTAACTTTTTGCTAATAACTACATTTTGATAACGTCGCGGAAATTCATTCAATACCAGTTAATTAAAAATAAATATAGGTTAGTTTACATTATTAGCTCAAAGCTCAAACTATTCAAAAAATACCCCAGTATCTCAAGAGGAAAATCTTTCTCAACGGTGACTTAACGGAATGAAATGCTCACCTGAAGTGGCAGTGGAATGCGGATGGAAAGATTCTAGAGGGGCCGATAACCAGATGACGCTCAGTGGGCAGGTCCTCTAACACGCCAGATTATTTAGTCAAGGTCATTATGGTGAGCTTCGGTAGATGCGTGGTGATTATATTATTAGAGTTTTCGTTTTCAACCATAGTAAATAAAATCACAATTAGATTACACGTTAACTAATGGTAGTTTTACCAAAGTCTAATCACCGAAGTTTGCAAGCCTACTAGCTATATGATATAAACCAAATTTGTAAAGAATTGAAGTAACTATAAAATAATAATAAAAAACTTCATTTGTAGAAAAAACTTGACTTCTTTAGTATACTACAAATTTCAAGAATTTTTTGTATGGTACTTCGTTATTTTGTCAATTTAATATTTAATCTTAAAAAGTATATTCAAATTCTTACCAATATCTTAAGAAAAGAAAGATAATATATTAAAATCGTCCCTAACCTTTTTCAAAGAATCCTCGAGTGACACTTGACCGCCTCAAGTCTGAGGTCAAAAGTTTTAAGACCCCTTCATATGACATATTAAGCGTATTGTACTCGAAACTCAATTTTTACCAATCAATTGTTATTTATTTCATATTTTTCGTAATTTATTTTTAATGATATTACTTTTTTCATTGAAATATGTTTGCTATATCCGAAAATTTTATTGAATTTTAAATAGTGTATTTTTTTCTGCTTCACGCTGTATCCTGCACCTAGCAGGGTAGGTAGAGGGAACCGTAGGTTGAAGGAAACTAGTGTTAAGATACTCCGTTTTCCACTTTTCGCATTTCGAGGCATTGCGTGTTGAACCTAACGCCGCGTTTTCATTTCTTTACCAGATAGAAGAAAATGAAAATAATTCATTCTCCCCGAGTGGGAATCGAACCCACAAACCGTCACGTTACCAGGTAGACGCTATGCTTCTGTGCCACGATGGCCCCTTAATAATAAATAATTCATAATAAATACTTTCCATAAATATTTGTACATATGTTTATTTATGTTATTTATATTATAATTGAAATGATATTTTATCTAGCATATAAAATACTAACTATATTGATTGGAAAAAAAATCTCAATGCTAAATAATGCTATATACTTTACTCAAATGTATTATTTTGTTTCGTCACTTCTAAAAAGCGCTGAAAGCCGCTCCAGAGTTGTGTTCCAGATCTCGAGTCAAGATTTTCATTTCATAAATATTTTATAATGTCCATTATAAAAGTATCAGAGTCGAATATAAAAATCCAGACATTTATCTATTGAAATCGAAAAATAGCCGAAGACGAGAATAGATGTAGTAAGGGCATGCAGTATGCTTAAAAAGCAAGAATAGAAAAATTCTGTTTCTCAACAGTTGAAAAATGGAGCACCCTAATTCATGAATAGTCTCTAGCATTATTAATATTCTATCTTACGGTCGAAATTACTCTTCTAGATGATGAGGAGATGAGGCAAAGCTACCAAATAACTTTGTATATATATATATATATATATATATATATATATATATATATATATATATATATATATATATATATATATATACAAAGTTATTTGGTAGCTTTGCCAACGTCCATGCCACGTTGAACACACCGGTTCTCGTCCGATCACCGAAGTTAAGCAACGTCGGGCGCGTTCAGTACTTGGATGGGTGACCGCCTGGGAACACCGCGTGGCGTTGGCATCTCAGAGGGTGTCTAGCCAATTATCTGTCCGATATTTGGTTTCCGGCATACGGGTACGCGACCCCGGGACCTCGAGCCACCACTTTCATAACCCGATCCAATCCATGTAAGTGGTGTCCCTCCCCTATATTCCAAGTCTTTCTGCCTCTTATTCCCTTTCCTTTCCTGGTTTCTCCCAGTAATAGGTTTGGAGGTCAGATGGCAATCGCTCCACAAAAAACCACTTCGCCACTCATATGGACCGATTGGTCTTAGTCGGAAGGCAGACCCTGGCAAAAAGCCGGGACTAATGCCAGGAAGAAGAAGAAGAAGATATATATATATATATATATATATATATATATATATATATATATATATATATATATATATATATATATATATATATATATATATATATATATATATATATATATATATATATATATATATATATATATATATATATATATATATATATATATATATATATATATATATATATATATATATATATATATATATATATATATATATATATACTGGTGGGTCATAATAAAGTGTTACAAATAATACGCAAATCAGTTAGTTTCCGATAGCAAGAAAATATAAATAAAGATTCTAAAAATCTAATTGAAAAATCAATTTACTAGACAAAAGTCTTACGTAACTTATTTTACTTTACTTTCATACGTGTCTTGTAAGTACTCAAAAAATTATTTAAATCTGTTTCAGTATATGATCATATATTTAAAATTTAATTTTAGAATATTAGTTTATAATTTTACATATTATATTTAATAATATTCAACGCGACCAAAAAATTATAAACATATTCATATTTTATTTACTACTTAGCTACTTACAATTATGCAGCAGCTGAAAACAGTTCACGCTGAAATTGAAGCGGCTTTCGATAACGGAGCATATCAATTACAATTTTTGAAATATAGATCGTGTGTGATTAAAATATACTAATTTTGTATTGTGGAAATTTACCTAAATGCGGTAGTTTTGAATTCAAAAAATATTGAAAATCTTTATGTTTAAAATACTCTAGTGGTAGATCATAGTAAGTTTAAAATAACTGTGTTCTTTTTGTGCATATATTTATTTATACTCGTGCGTTAGTAAAACATAAAAAACATTTAAACATGTTTGTCTGTCTGTCTGTTCTTTGTTCGGGTTAATATTCAGAACGGCTGAACTGATTTTTATGGAACCTTCACTGGAAGATAAAGAAGGTTGTGGAGCAGCT
Source organism: Dione juno (assembly GCA_037127375.1). Classification (NCBI taxonomy): domain Eukaryota; kingdom Metazoa; phylum Arthropoda; class Insecta; order Lepidoptera; family Nymphalidae; genus Dione; species Dione juno. The sequence continues at coordinate 584,036 of JAXRJS010000067.1, forward strand.
TATAGATCTCGCTATCTCGAACCTTTTGATAATACCTTTAATTTATATGTATGCTCATACAAAGGAAAAAGTAAAAAGAAGGAAGGAAAAAGTAAAAAGACTAACATATCTACAATATATTCATATTATATACATAAAAAGTAAATCCCAGAACACCAGTAAGGCGGGCGAAGCCGCGAACGGGTCGCTAGTTTCATATAAAATATGATTAAAGTATGTTAATTCCATGAAAATCATGATTTTTTTAATTTTCACGGTTAAAATCTTTGCATCCAATTAACAGCTGTCCTCACTATACTTTAAGCTGAAAGAAAGTGGCGTGAAGACTGACTCTTTAATTGTGGATGGCGGTTACACCGTTCTTGATGAAAAAAACTAAATTATTTTTAGATTTTCGTATTTTTTTTCCGTTTTCTTACTACATCTATACTGTACAGGAAAAAAAATAAAAAAAAAAACATTTTATTCAAGTGCACTTTTAATATTTTTGAATAGCCAAATGCATCATGCAATGGTCACTACTACCGGTTCAGAAAGCAAATAAGAGCTGGAAAATATTTGGATTTACATAATAGATTTTACTTACTAGCACTATTATTACATTTGCTTTAAATTTCTGTATGGGCAAATTTAGAATCGATTGCGTAATTTTATTATAGTGATTATGCGTTGAAGTTTGGATATAATAATTATGGCGGTAATATAATAATCATGGCGCCAAGTACAGATTAAATTCGGCTCCATGTGCTATTCAGGCTGGCCACTTAGCGTCCCGATTCAATAATTAATAATTATTTAGCATACCAGATCAAATAAACTAAAAAACTATTTGAACTATTCAAAAACTTTGAACCTATACCCTAAAATTTTTAGTCAGAAACGCTTCCATTGCGCTATAGCAGTGTTTCAAATATGATTTAAAATTCTATTTTATATTGTTTCAGTTATAAAACTTAGTTGCGTTCGTCTTTCTTAAAACATTATAAATATAATTAAACAGAAAGGACCGTCGTGGCGCAGAGGCACGTCTGCCTTTAACGCGACGGTTTTTGGGTTCGATTCCCTCTCGGAAAGAATGCATTAGCTTCATTTTCTTCGCTCTGGCAACAAGGCAAAGCGTGGCGTCGAGTTCCGCCACTCAACACGCAATAACTCGAATGGCGGAAAGCAGGGAACGTAGTATTTTAACACCAGGTTCCTTCAGCCTACTGTGTCCTCTGCCTACCCTGCTATGTGCGGGATACGGCGTGAGTGTGTACAGTGAGGACAGCGGCTAAATAAATAAATAAATATAAACAGAAATGTTTAGACTATCTATTTCTAATTGATTTTCTTCAAACTGATATCATTTGACGAATAGAAATTTATCCCGACACGATTGTAATAAAAGATCAGTTACTTAATATGGAATAATTAACCTAATCAAGTCAACCTAACTAAGTCAATTAAATACTAATTGACATTTCTAAATGCGAGATTAAATTAAAGTTTCTTAACCTTAATAAGAACTTCTGTCACAAATGACCGTTACAACCGCACTCATGATATCAATTATTATTGTACTGTTCAATCGACATATTATATAATCATCGATATAAAAGTATATTCTTAATGTCAGTTTAAAACTAATTGATGTCCATGAGCGGATGTAAGTATAAATAAAAAAAAAATAACTAAATTTCTATTCCTATTTTTGTATGGCTTAAAGTAAAATATAAAGCCATTACTGAGGTAGTTAACAGTGTGATAGTGACCTCTTATCATACAGCCGAGCTCTCACAGCAAGTGTTTGCACGTCCGCGCCATGAGCAAAGCGCCGTCTAAGAAGCGATAATCTCGAGTTAGTAGCTCGAAGCAGCTTTATATTTATTTATATACTACCTTATATGGCCTTATATGGGGTTTTTGCTTACTACAAAAAAATGCTTTAGATTTAGGATTTGTTAGGAGTTAAGCTTTCTCTAGTGATAATGACAGTGTTAAGTGGCAGAATACAATGACACGTTTTGACTATCCAGATTAAAGAATTATTTGTAAGTTTATAATAAGCTTTTAGATTTGCACGATTTAAACACCTAATGTACACTTTGCATGATAGGTAGACTGAGGTGACATTCGTCTAACCAAACGAATGCAATATATATATATATATATATATATATATATATATATATATATATATATATATATATATATATATATATATATATATATATATATATATATATATATATATATATATATATATATATATATATATATATATATATATATATATATATATATATATATATATCCAATAAGAATAGTTTTTCTAAAAATAACCTCTTTGCCAAGTCGGTTAAATGTAAAGCATCAGCACCGCAATGTGAGCCTTTCAAACAAATTGTCACAATTTGGGAGAAATATTGAAAATCTCAATACGAAGGATGCGCAAACCTTTTTCACTTAGCGAAATAGCCACGTGATTGTAAAGGTCCATTCATATATGGTGTGTAATATTTTTTCATATAATATGAAGTTCTCTTAGTATACCTCGTATTCTGTTCCATAAATGACGGTCGCACATTCAATTTCCACAAAAAAGAGAATATGGCAACAAAATATGAAGTGGCAGATCTCAACGCTGTGTTGATTCTTACTAAGCCACTGAAATAATATATTAGTTATTAATAAAGAGATTTGAATTTAAAACAATGTTGCACGTCTCAGTCACCTAGAGATATTTGGTGATTTAAAAAAAAGAAAAGCGAGAAAGAGTAATTGTATCATAGATGGCGACACCTAACTAACGAAGTGCGGCATGCAGTTCTACTTCTACAGACACTTAGATTGTGAAAATTAAAATAAAATAAAGTATAAACATGCACCTTAAAATTTCATCTTCTACTTTTAGGTTAAAATATTTCATTGTCTGCCCCTTTATATATATTATTTTATATTTGCGGCTTCGTCCCTGTGATACACTATAAGTGTCCGTGGTAACTTTGACGGCAGATTCAGTGCGTAAAATCGAAACATGATGTATATGTATATATATATATTATATAATATGTATATATATTGAACTAGTAGTTCCCTTAGATTAGCGCGTTTAACCAAACATACTCTTCAGCTTGATGATATTAGTATAGATATTTATATACAATTTTTCATTCTAACTTGCCAGTGTGAATATAGCTTTATTAATAAATCAGGTAGATCTGGGACCGTTATAAATTTTTCGGTCAAGAAATTGGTCTGGCTGATGTACGACGCTCGTCACAGTACGTGGGTAGGGTTATATGTTAAGCAATAAGAGCTATTACATTCCATATTATTAAGTTTAAATTAACTCGGTATATGAAATGATTATTGGTGTAGTGAATTCTTTGGCTTGTAATTTTACTTAATTTAAGAATAATATTCTTTATTTAGGCATGATTTGAGTTAGTATCTATCTACTGGTCCTTGCTAATGACCTCGTTTGATTTTTTTGGCTATTCAAGGTCTGTGCCAGCCGAGAGGAACAACTGCAGCTATGTTTTACCAACCTTGAAATATGAATGAAGAAGCTGATATCCTCTTCCCATTCAAATATTATAGTGTATTACTATTACCTATACATTTATGCATATATTTTAGTCATTTGGTACACAACTTTCAGTAATATTTCAAAATCTACTCACTATCTAAACACGCAAAATCGAAATTCCGCGCAAGTTTTTAATTATATCAAAAACTTGCGGAAAATGTGATAACATTCTTCACATTATATATATATATATATATATATATATATATATATATATATATATATATATATATATATATATATATATATATATATATATATATATATATATATATATATATATATATATATATATATATATATATATATATATATATATATATATATATATATATATATATATATCGGTGCTCGCAATAACTCAATGGTCAAATATATGAACGATACACAAAGTTAATCTCGGGGATGCTCGGTTTTGTATTAAAAGATGTCATGAAAGTAAATATAAAATATCACTTATCCCTTATATACTTTATTATGTGCAGTGCAACAACATCTGACTGTAACCAGCTAGGTGGAGAGTTGATTCTCTGCTGGTGGAATGACTAATAAATTAAATTAAAAATGAAATTAGCTTCACGCTGTATCCCGCACATGGCAGGGTAGGCAGAGGGGGAACCGTAGGAACCTAAGACACTCCGTTCCCCGCTTTCCGCCTTTTGAGGCATTGCGTGTTGAGTGGTGGAACACAAAGCCGCCCTTTTTTTGCCTTTTACCTTACCAGCGCGAAGAAAATAAAGAAAAATGAAAATCCTCAAGTGAGAATCTAACCCACAAACCGTCGTGTTTACAAGCAGAGGCTATGCCTCTGCGCCACAGCGGTCCTGATAATGGACGGTGACTAAAGTGAATGTTATTTGAGTGAAAATGTGAATTGAATATATATATATAGCTAAATATAATAATATTTGCACCATGCCCGCTCTTCTTATTAAATCCTTTTCATTTTGATTAGTTTTCCTGGAAGTGATCACTTAAATGTCTCAAATATTTTACTAAAACATTTGAGACATTTAAGTGATCATATTTAATTTGATGTGAAATAAAGTCTATTTAATGCTTAATCTTAATGTGTATTATATGACTATACACATGTGTTTATTATTTAATCACTCGTAAATATTAATAACGTGTTTACGTGATACGTGAATGTAGAAAGAAGCTTTCTTTGTATTTAGCTCTGGTAATATATATATATATATATATATATATATATATATATATATATATATATATATATATATATATATATATATATATATATATATATATATATATATATATATATATATATATATATATATATATATATATATATATCACTACTCTTTTCTGCTATAGGCTTACATATTGAGGCACTGGTGTGCCGATATACCATGTTTTACCAACCATTATAAAATAATAATTATATCAACACCTTAAAAGATATCAAATTAAGATCATATTAGTATCGATATATTTTATTATATTTGTCACTTTCCTATATACTATGGTTATCGATGAGAATACGAGTATGGTGTAAAGTTTAAATAAAACACGTATTATTCTGTATTAAAATGCAACACTTTCCTATCTGTATTATCAACCTGGGCTTTTTTCAGATACCCAGACAAAATAAGATATATTTAAAATCCAATTTAACTGTAAAAACCCCTCATCATCTCATCCCTCTCACCACCTTCCATACAATAATATTCGCTTCACATAACATTGCTATTTACATTCAAATTGCTAGCACTCGCACTCGCTCTCTGGTCTACAATTATGACACGTCGATTTAAATACGTATATTCATAGTTGCATGCTACTAATAAGTTTTCGACAGACTGGTTTTTTTACTGCTTTTATATATCTTAATGATAACATATAGAATAATTTCAAGTATTATAGTAATTAATATTGAGAATGCAAATCAGTTGTATGAAAGGTAGAGGGAGATCTCAGTTGACGCTGGAGATTACTGGAGTGTCAATGATGCTGAGGGAAGGTCACGCAAACAAAAGAACCCCTGGAGGGCACGTATATAGAGAGCGATGACAATAGAGAGGTGAAAAGGTGTACAGGGACCGTAGACTTTTAATTCCCCTAACCATATATAATAGCCCTCACTCTTGTCATAGTAGAAATTTAGTATTAAATAAACAATCGATGATAAAAGTAAATTATGTACATAGATAAAATATTTTAAGTGGTATATTAACCCTTCTTTGCATGATTTTGTCTATTTTTTTTAAATAAATCAGGGTGATGTAATTAATGCTCTAGATTAAAGGAAAAATATTTAAAAAAATCCTAGTGTAAATAAAAATATGTACTATACAAAAACAAAATGATTGAAATTTACATCATCATGCAGTGTCACATATTTAGCTCAGTACTAAATAAATAAAAAAATATTGTTTACTCAATCTTCTTTATTCTTTACGATAATTTGAAAAACAATTATTATTTTTATTTAAGCACAAATTGACGCCACATTTACTACACGAAATTGTGGAATAGCCTTTACATTTTGGAAATTTGCACCGAAGTGACCCACCTACTTTTGGTCAATATTCAGCACCATCTTTTCTGATGTCTTTTGGAGGTGGTGGAGCTGGAGAACCTTTTTTTTTTTTTGACTGTATTTCTTCTTCTAGTATACTGGTACTCGGACGCCCTCTTTAGCTTCTTTGGGGGTTCCTCTGTTGCATAGCACAAAGCCCAATTCATTCCTGAATTGGCCCATTGTAAGCAGTCTTTTTTTAGGTTCACCTCTTTCTTGAGCATTTTTTTTATAAAGAATCCAAGAGTTTATAATAACTAGATCAAATAGATGAAAAAAAATACGCAAATACCACTTTTTAGACCTCATTTGTATATGATTTCTGCCCAAAAAGCTATCCATGAGTTCCACTCCTCCCATATGTTTATTGTACTCTTGGACAATAAACGGGCAGGTAATATCAATTTTTCCTTTTGCTATCCTGTCAAATCTATTGAATGTAGTTACAGGCAATGCTCCAGCATAAGAAGATAACAGGGTTACTATCTTATTATCTTTCCAAGCCACACAACTCAAATCTATATCATCATGCATAGACACTTTTTCCTAAAAACTACCTCTGGGCACAGATTTTTTCATGAAACTTTTCTTCTCTGGAAGTTTATTATTTGGTATCCTGTTTTGTTGCACAGTTCCCACTGTGTGAATTCCTGATTTAGCTAAAAAAACTACCAATGGCAAAGAGGTATAAAAATTATCAAAGTATATGATATGGTTTTGCTTTCTTGGCACTCCTCGAAGCAAACGAACTACAACATTTCCTGTTGCACCAAGATCTGGTTCATCTGGGAGTTTCTCTGCATTCTCTTGTCCAGAATATATCTCAAACTTGTGGGCATATCCCATCAAATCACAGAGAACATATAATTTAAAGCCCCATTTATGGGGCTTCTTAGGCAGATACTGTTTTAAAAAATGCCCTATTTTAGTAGAAAACATCTGTTCATCCACAGAAAGTCTTTGATTCATTGGCACTGTGGCAAACCTCTCATTGAGATGCTTGATACCAGGGCGGATTTTATAAAGCCTGTCATGTTCTGGATGACCTATAGGTTAGTGAAGATCATTGTTATTAAAATATAATGACAACTTTATTTTCTCAAACTTTTTCAGTGGCATTGTTGAAGAAATGGGCTCATATCCAAACTTTGGTGACCAGAATTATCTTGTGCTAGGAAATTTGATTACTGACATGTATACCAATATACCAAAGAACTTACACAAATCATTTTCTGTAAATGTTATAGATGAACTGGGATTACTCTGTACTATATATAAATTTGTCTCCTCTCTAATGTTTTGATAAAACCTTCAGTGATAAAATGGTTAAAACCTTGATATGTAGTTTCTAGGTGTGATAGACCGCCTAAAGCACTCCCCAAGAAAGTAATTTTATAAGTTTAAGTTATTTATAATAGAAGTGGTATATTAAGAAAAAAAAAATTTAAATATTTTGAAAATACTAGGACTCTTATTACATATATCTTAACAACAAAAGAAGAAAAATGCTATACATATATATGTATGTATGTATATTTTAATTACCAGTTAAATTATCAATAATTTTAACCTGCAATATTTCTATATGATAGGCAAAATTAAAAACTTCTATTTCGTTAAAATATTCATTTTAAACATAAACATAGGATTTTTCTTAAACAATTTCCGATGGTTGCTGCTCCGTCAGTAAACAAAAACAGTTGATGTAAAGTGCTCAGAAACTTTCAATTTATAGCGTACGGTTATTTTAACGCGGTATCGATAAGTTTTTTTTTATCGAATTTAATTAAATTTCTTGCAATTTTTATGTAAAAAAGTTGTTAAAGTAAATTTTTACTTATTTGCATTGAATTTTTTTTTAAATATTAATTTATTATTTTAATAATACTTAAATTAATATATATTTATATATAATATAATATTAAGTTTGATTTTTTTTTTATTAATTGTAATATTTTTTGTCTGTGCCCTTTTTTGTTATTGTATAGTAATAATAATAATAATAAATTTTTATTTCGGATTATTAGGTCTTTATAAATTTTAAATTAAAAGTTAAAATAGGCGGTTAAAGGAATATATAGTTAATAATTCTTCTTAAATACAAGCTACTTGCGATTCTCGATGCAATATTGTTCCAGCCAATGTCTATGAAAAGCAATACTCAAGTACCGACTCATTACTTAGAATCTTATTCTTGCTTTCACGCAAAAATACCCGGAACGAGGCAATACAACAAATTACAGCAAACAAGCCCCATATAACCGCTGATACGAAAGCTTGTATGTATTTTACGCGCTGCAGCATCTCAACCTCATCAGAGTGCAGTAGACATCACTCATGGCTCTAAGCTCTTTGAGTATAATTAAAATAGATCTCATATGTATTTTTTATAAATTTTGATAATATTATTGAAATTATCGTTTTTTTAACTGTGTATAACAGCCTTAAAGAAAACATATAAAAAATTTTATGCCTTTTTTAAGTATTTTTTCTATCCTTAGCGTGGATTAATACTTTAAAAATCATTAGAATGTTATACATCTGTTGTATACTATTTAACAACGAGATAATCTCGTCCCTCGTACAGTATGGTATGGTATACTATGGTACATGAACGTATGTCTCACTGTGGTTATATATACGGTGTTTTAAACCATGTTTTATAGAAATATGATGATTACATAAATATCAATTACTACGTAAAAGATGCATATCTGCCATAAAAATTATACCATTTATAAAAAAAAAAGGTCACATTCAGTAACATTGTAATATTCTGTTGCGTTCCAGTACACGCTCGCTGTTATTCATGAACTACATTTAATGAATACACTGGCTCTAATGAGGCATACAATACATCTCGTTATTTCGACAATAGAAATGCCATCAAATATTTTTAAATTTGTGAAGAGCCATGAAAAGGAGCGTCTACAAATGTACAAGTTTTTGTTCAAAATGTATGTTGTCGCCATAGGCAGATATATATATATATATATATATATATATATATATATATATATATATATATATATATATATATATATATATATATATATATATATATATATATATATATATATATATATATATATATATATATATATATATATATATATATATATATATATATATATATATATATATATGATAGTGTAGGGTTTGAATCCATCTTGACAAAGTATTAAATGTATATTAAGATAATATTCTGCAATATAGAGTCTGGTTATACGTAATGTCACATTGAAAGCATTTATTTATTTTAGTTTCACGCTATATCTCATATATAGTAAAGTATATAGAAAAAGAAAAGTTATAGTAGTACAGCCTATATTCTTGGATGGTTGGGGACTCGTCCCCAGAGAACTAAATGAGCATTATGGCAGCTCAGAAGATGGTACATGGGACGGTCATTGAGCGGCGAGCCCCGCCTCGTGCCGTGACATAGGTGAACGCCGTCGCCTGCTATGGCCACGGCGGCGTGTCTTAAGGACAGAAGAGTGTAACCCTCCGTTGTAGTGATGGTTGGCTACAGTGATGGATGATCTAGAAGTACGCTACGAGGGCGTCGAAGTAATGGGTGTGGGTAGGGAGCGTATTTAGACCCTTCAACTATTAGGTGATCGTAGTAGCGCTTGGCTAAGCCTTTGCAGAACTCTTTAGTCGATTTTAATTTGAAGTCTTTATGTAGGTCCACGTTACGAATAAACCAAGGGCATCCGGATGCCATTCTAAGGAATTTATTTTGGACTCTCTGAAGGAGATCTATCTTAGTGTGTGCGAACACCACGCAAGCGTAAGTCATGACGGGATGGATGCTAGTTTTATATAATGTCAGTTTGTTACGAAGTGACATTTTACTCCGCTTGCAGATAATGGGGTAAAGCCTGTTCAGAATGAACATGGCTTTATTTCTCACATGCTGAATGTGAGGTCGGAACGAAAGACGGGAATCTAAGATGAAGCCTAAGTATTTAACGTAGCGCGGTGTCGGCAGCATATATCGCGAGTTCGACTTTCGGTGTTCGCGGAATATCGCTGGTGTAAAGTGCGTATAGAAAGGGAGAGCCTTGTGGGACTCCGGCGCGGACAGGCCAATGTGTCAGACCTTTTCGAGTCTAACCACGTAGTACATCACAAGCTTAAATATCATCTGGATACTTGGCACTCCACTACTGTGCGGTTTTGTTAAAACTTTTTTTCACGTACCGCACAAATGTAGAATAGCCTACCGGCAGTTGTGCCTTCAAACGCGCATCTACTTTCATCATAAAGGCTGGCTACACACCTGTACCACACCTGGTGTAACACAGGTCGTAGGTGGTGGTGATCTCTTATCACCAGTTGACCTGAACGCTCGTTTGCCTCGTCTATCCCATAAAAAATATGGTTGGTTTTATATGGTTGGTTGGAACTGCTTTTCATTTATAGCAGTGTCATATTTTTTATGTAGTAATCCTACTAAACAGCTATTCAGCTGTCTATAATAGTGTTATCCTGCAACAAATTGAATTTATGAATAATTTAATTTATTTATATTTATAGTTAAATTATGTAGTGATGCCCATTAGTTTGAATATAAAATATAAAAGTAACTAGATTAGCTAGACTAGATTCGAACCTGCACCCGTAAGTAAGGGAATTGTTAAACTTTATATGGAAATGCTTACGTGGCCCTTTTTATATAATTAAGATTTATATAATCTTTCTCTTTCACAATTTGTATTAATTGTTATTTTAATGTAATTATTGTGTAATTTATTTTAGCTTCACACTGTATCCTGATTAAAGCAGGGAGAATATAGTGTCAATATTTCTTTCTCTGCTTGTCATAAGAATTAGAGGCATTGCCTATTGAGTGACAGAGGTTTGTCACGCCAGAGCAGGGACATAGCTCATTTGCATGAGTGGAAATCGAACCCCCTTTCCCTTTCCTCGTAATCACAGTCAGACGCCATTCCACTATTTCTACGAAGGCTACAGAATACTACGAACGAAGCTACGAAGCTATCTATAATATTTTTAGTGTTATTTAAAAAATAACATTATGAAGTATATACTTACAACATAAGCATGTCAAAGCTTGTTTCTACTCTCCGACGTCCGAACTTGGATACTCATCTAATTAACTTTGTGACAAGTTACCGCGTTGCCAACTTCCAACTCCCAGAACGATTCGAAGTGACTGTTGGCTTCGTTTATGTACAAATATTGATTTTGAGTTGTAAACATTTTTTTTACCTTCTATTTTATGTGGAAGCCATCGTGGTGTGAAATAATGGGTTATATATTAAATATGGGTTCTATCCCAACTCACGGAACTCAACGCTGCACTTGGTTTGTGGTAAGAAGCCTTGAATTTGGGCAAAACTCAGAAAACGGAGCCTTGACACACACGGCACAGACACTAGGTTCTCCTTCAAGAAGACTATCGACAGTCCAACGTCCTACCGCTAGTTTAATACGAGTACAGACACAAAATCGCGAAATCTTGATATAGAACGTGTATACTGTATATACAAATAGAATAAATAAATAATTCATAATAACCTAAAATTGATACCCAAACCCAACCCAAAAGGCACTTTGTTAACAATATCTATCTACACTGTAATTTCTGAATAGATTGACATATGACACACAGTACGTGCATGCGTTATATGTGATTAATGTACCAACAGTTGAATGGGAAGCGAGCAATAATTGCAATTTATAGAAAGCAAACTTCGATTGCGCGTTAAACAGATTGTATGAAACTAAATCTACATATTTTACATATTTAACGTACATGGGGTAATCCATATTCATTCTTAATGTTATTTCAATTGATTTTTTTTTTATTTTACTTAGTGGTATTACCACTCCAGTGGATTCCAATCCAGTCGGATGGGGGTGCTTTGACAGTGCTTTTTCTAGAACGAGGAAATAAAAATTATTGACTTCCCCGAATGGAATGCGTTTACAGTCAGACTGTGCTTTGTTACCAGAGCAAAGAAAATAAAAATTACCCACTCTTTCCGAGTGAGAATCGAACCCACAGCCGTCGCTATATCGCTGCGCCACGATGGTTCTATTATCATTATTAATAATATGCTAATAAAAAAAAAAATATATATATATATATATATATATATATATATATATATATATATATATATATATATATATATATATATATATATATATATATATATATATATATATATATATATATATATATATATATATATATATATATATATATATATATATATATATATATATATATATATACATATATATATATATATATATATATATATATATATATATATATATATATATATATATATATATATATATATATATATATATATATATATATATATATATATAATTTAATTTCATAATAAACGTATCTGATTATATATATTGAAATATTGTTTCTACCAGATGTATATATGTATGTATGTATTGTAAATTACCCAAACCACTGCTGTGGTATGTACAATAGGAAATTTAATTAATTCCATGAATACGACTAAATTGTACAAATACATTATTACTACCTGCTAACTACACATTTATAATTTCATACTATAATAAAATATTTAAAAAAAACAGGTAATTATGATGTAAAATAAATAGAAAGCTATAAATAGTGTAGTTAAATGATACCAGATAGTCCTCTATATTTATGATTCTATATAATAATAACAGGATATATCTATATAGTGTATATCATAATATATACGTATGAGTTAAGTATGTAGTTCGAAGCCCGCTCTGGGGAATCAATGATTTTTATTTCTTAGCTAAAAAAAAAAAATTATATAGAACTCTATACTTTAGTTGTGAAATAGGAATCGGAATGTTTTAACACTAAATTCTCTGTACTGTACACTTACTTACTGTACTTCTCTGTACTTGCATTAATATATTAATTTGCATATTTCACTTAAAAGCTTTTAGGGGCGGTAAAAACTACTTGTTACAAATTATTTCCACCAGAACAATGTCACCTAACACGCAAACTTCCCAGCTTAGTGTCCAATGTGATTTCGACAAAGTTCAATTATTAGCAATGCTGCTAGCCATTTCTTGTCTGATTCAGGCAAAATAGTTCAACGGAAATTGTGCTTTATTTTCCTTAGATAAATACCAAAATTGCGTCTCTTAATTTGTTAGATATATGGGCATCGGGAACTAGAGTGAAGAACCGTGTCGTGTCATAAACTTGCTAACCATGTTAGTAAAGCTAAAGAGCGTCTAAAATGTGACCGAAAATGGGAAAAAGAAAATTATGTCTATTTTTGCACAGATTTGTACAATTAGTGTTCGAGTAAATGACGTTTATGATGAATTCTTTAACCAACTTGGTCGTTGGATTTCTTAAATTTATATATTAAACCTTTAAACTTTGTATTAAAATATTAAACCTTTTTTAAATCATAAGTTTATCAGTAAGCAAGTGTACATTTTTTTTATTATTTGAAAGTATCCTATATACAGATTGTTGACATTTGTAAAAGAACACCAAAGAGAGCATTTATCACAAATACGATTACAAATATCACGCAGTCCTTTGCAGTAATCGCTGTATTGCATGATTTTATATGCTTAAATGATTTTATTCTATAAAAAAACGAGTTTACCCTTTTTTCCGCGTAGCAGGGTAGATAGCGGGAACTAGTATTAAAACACTTAACTCTCTACCTCCCCCATTTTCCATCCAATTATTTGTGTAACGGAACTTAACACCACGTTTTGTGTTTTAAGCAGAGTGGGGAAAATAAAATGATTCATTCCCTCGAGTGGGAGTCGAATATACAACCCTTGTCAACAATCAGACGCTATGTTTTTGCTTCACGGTGACCAAGCAAAAATATTTTAAAATTTTCTTAAAATATATTTTTTTTCTTTGAATTAAAACTTATCCTGTTATTAATATAAACCAAAAATGTTTCAATTTCAACATAGCTCGATAATAATATAAAGCTCAATCGCCCTTAGACAGTATCCCAAAGACGTGGATTCTATAGAACAACTTAAATTCTATAGATTTTTTGCAATAAAACATTGTGAAAATTTACTTTAAATCAATTTCTTTCTTTCTTATATAATGATAGTATGTTTATTTTCTTTATCATAAAATAACGTACTAAACTCAACGTTACAATTCATGATAGAGACGGTTATTATATTTTTTCTATCATATTTTCTTCATTATAAATTATTATAAAAATTAAAATTATTATTATTAAAAAAAACTATTAATTACTCACTTACTTTTGACTATGATTTTTGGACTGACTTAATGTAGCCACAATATAAGCTTTCTAGATAAACAAGCTATTCAATTTTTATTTTTAATTTTGCATTATTAGTTACAGAGACTATCGCATTCGAACAAACGAATACTTCAGCTCTAGCTTTTAGCTTCATAATGTATATATATTTCTACCATAATATTTATTATAATATTTTAAAATACACATGTACGAAATACAATTTTGTTTGAGCAAAATGAATAAAATCTTTGAAGTGTAAAGACAGCAGTTCACTGTTTCAAGTAACTAGCTAGAGTAAGTCGCAGGAATGATCTTTAGCTTGAAATTTGCCTTCTAATTTACATTTTAGATAACGCATATGCTTAATAAGCTCTCGGTTAGAAGCTTATGTAAGTTCCTTTATAATTTATGTTTTTATTATCATACATACAAAATGATAGTTACATACAAAAGGCATGATCTATTGGTTTTTGTAATTTTACGTTTTATCTTTGTTTAAATTCTTGAGACTTGTTCTTTAGATTTGAATTTTTAATCTTATATCTTTGAAGAATAAATAGGAATTGCCAAAATTTCGAAAAAAGCCAGCTGTACAGTACTTAATAATATAATAATAATAATATTATATTTGCAACGTTAATTCACCTAATATGCATTGTCTTAGATTTGGGCTCTGCATACCCAGCATTCGGTATATATATATATATATATATATATATATATATATATATATATATATATATATATATATATATATATATATATATATATATATATATATATATATATATATACATATATACATATATATATATATATATATATATATATATATATATATATATATATATATATATATATATATATATATATATATATATATATATATATATATATTTATATATATATATATATATATATATATATATATATATATATATATATATATATATATATATATATAAGATAAAGAAAAGAGAAAATTTGTTACCAAATGTTATTAGAATACAGATAAAAGGAAACTTATAGTAATTTCAAATGTATCTGTTATTTATCTTCAAATATTTCTGTTTATATTTCGCCATACGATGAAGCAGATGTTCGTAATGTATTTTCTATACATATCTTGAATGTATTTTGTGGCAGATAAATTTAAATGTATGATGAAATTTCAACCTTCAAAATTTCAAATCTTAATATTTCAATATATGAAGGAGTCACAAATTCATTTGTATGGACTATAAAGTAAAAAA
Source organism: Dione juno (assembly GCA_037127375.1). Lineage (NCBI taxonomy): Eukaryota > Metazoa > Arthropoda > Insecta > Lepidoptera > Nymphalidae > Dione > Dione juno. The sequence goes on from JAXRJS010000067.1 coordinate 599,675, forward strand.
AAATCCTATTTTTTTGTTCTGGGTGTGGAGTTTTCAGAAAGCCTGCCTGTAAGAGGCTCAGCTTGGCTTGGCTTTCAGTAGCAATTTAACTTAATTCAAAAGTTATATTTGCATTAATTTTTTATTTCATATTTTGCAAACCAACACACTTATTCTCCCACATGACAAAGTTGACTGGGAGAGAATGCTTTTAACCATTAAGGCCACCTTTTGTTCACCTTTTTTTTAATCTTGTGCAATCAAAGTAAATAAAGAAATAAATAAAGTCTTCATTAGTGTTTCTTAAGATTGCCCAAGGGCCCTGTCAAATTTCAGGTTTGTACGTATTTATACGTCGGCGTAATTCCGGCTGTGCGTTATATATCAGCTACTTAGTAACGAACAAAGTAATTATTAAGACTTTCATAGTGCCAACTAACGTAGGCCATTAATATTGATTTTGATATCATCGGAGAACCCAATGAGATAGTGAAATATTTTAATTACTTCACGCTAGTAAGATGTAGCTCAATTTTTTGTGAAAAGTGAAAAACAGAGAGAAAGAACTATAGCTGGGGATGCCGACTGACACCATGCCCCCCAAACTCGATACACAGAGATTATACTCTGTGGAAATACCTTCAAGGGACGACTGACTAAACGGTCGAATGAAGTGGAAAAATGGAAGCTTGAGGTAGTACACTGATGGCTCCTAATCCGGCTCTGAGGTAGGATGTGGAATATATGGATAATCACCAAAAAAGACTATAAGTCTGAATACAAGCAGAAAGCAAGTCTGAAGCACTCCTCGATATTCCAGGCACAGGTATACGCCATACTAGAATGTGCGACAGCCAATCAGCAGCACGCTGGCATCGAGGGAAATGAACAGGCGGATATACTGGCACGAAAGGGAACCAAAAGCACCCATTTCGGACCAGAACCGTTTTGTAGCTGTGCATCCCTCGTAGCTTAACACAGCTTACCCTGAAGACATATTGTCTCTATGAGGCCATTCAAATATGGAGAAATACTCCTGGTTTATACCAAGGTAAGGCGCTCATTAAGGCCTTCAACAAGAAGGCTGCCACTGAGGCCTTATCTCTCAGCAAGAACTGTCTCCGTACAATAGTGAGGGTGCTGACTATTGCGCAGGCACATCGCCCTACACCTGCGATAAGTGGGCAAGGGCTACCGTGTCAAGTACGGGCACGGCTAACGACGTCAGTACCCAGACGGAAACTCCGCCTTGCAACATGGAATATTGGCTCTCTAACCGGACGATGCAGAGAACTCGCAGATGTACTCATAAGACGTCGGGTCCAGTGTGCTTTCCTTCAGGAAACTCACTGGAAGGGCAATAAGTCTCGTAACATCGGGCAGGGTTACCGCCTTATATACACTGGGTCACCTACGGGCAAAAACGGTGTAGCGGTAGCGCTTTCTGAAGAGCTTCAGAATGGGCTTCTTGAAGTTGACCGTCGCTGCGACCGCTTGATGCGGATAAAGGTACTGATCTAGGGCGTAATCACAAACTTAATCAGTGCTTATGCTCCCCAGGCGGGTTGTAGCACGGCTGAAAAGGAGACTTTCTGGGAGCAGTGTGAAGAGGTCCTACTCGCTATACCGTCTACCGAAGCAATCTTAGTTGGGGGGGACTTAAACGGTCACGTGGGTAGGGTCGCTGAGGTGTATGAACGTGTTCACGGGGGTTTTGGATATGGTCTTCGCAATGCAGAGGGAGAAAATATTCTAAGAACCTGCATTGCGTCTGATCTGGCCAATGTGAACACTTTCTTCCAGAAGAAACCTCAGCACCTTATAACGTATAAGAGCGGGACCCACTGAACTCAAATTGATTATTTGCTGACTAGACGGTGTCATATAGGCAGGGTGACCAACTGTAAGGTCAATCCCGGCGAAAGCCTGACGGCCCAACATCGCCTCCTTGTCATGGACTATAATGTTACCCCGAAAAAGAAAGTAGCTGAGAAACGCAAGCCTAGGATTAAGTGGTGGTTGTTGAATGGGCCGATGCAGACAAACTTCTTGGCGGAGGTGGAGAGTCAGAATCTACAGACTAACACCGAGACCGCTCAGACTGCATGGGATCGAGCTCATTCAGCAATCATTGCGGCGGGCAAGCGAGTTCTTGGTGTTACTAAGGGTGGGCGTGTCATCGACAGGGAGACATGGTGGTGGAATGACCAGGTGCAGGGGGTGATTCTGGAAAAGAAGGCTGCGTTTAAAGAGTGGCAGCATTCCAACTCTCCTGAAGACAGACTGGAGTACATAGCAGCGAAACGGGCCAGCAAAAGAGCTGTAGCCAGAGCCCGCAGAGAAAGTTTGTCGCCATTGTACGATAAACTTGAAACTGTGGAGGGGGGGAGGAGAAGCTCATATACAAACTGGCTCGTGCTCGAGATAAAGCGACGCAGGATATTACAAAATGTCTTTGCGTCAGAGATTCTCGGGGCACGTTGCTTTGTAGTCATGCCTCTGTGAAGGAGAGATGGAGAAGCTACTTTAAGGAGCTGCTGAACACTCAGCAGTCTTGTAGTCTTCCTCCTGAATTATCTCCTAACCTCGGACTTGTTGCTCCAATAACCCGTGACGAAACTCGTAATTGTCTTCGACGCATGAAGAACGGAAAAGCGGTAGGACCTGACGACATCCCAATCGAGGCGTGGAAATCGTTGGGCTCTCTTGGTGTGCTTATACTTACTGACCTGTTTAACCGTATCTTGAAAACTGGAAAGAAGTACAAAGGAAGGGGCAGTGTTCAAGATTGCGGTAGTTATAGGGGCATTAAGATTATGAGCCACACCATGAAGCTCTTCGAGCGCATGATCGGCTTCAGGCTCCGCCAAGAATGTACTGTCTCTGAGTCTCAGTATGGGTTTCAACCAGGATCAGGCACTATGGACGCCATTTTTGCCCTCAGAACTTTGATGGAGGCTTACAGGGAAAAAAGGAGAGCTCTGCATGTGGCCTTTTTGGACTTGCAGAAGGCCTTTGACTGTGTGCCACGTCAGTGTATCTGGTGGGCATTGCGATCCAAGGGTATCCCTGAAGCCTATATTGAGGTTATCAGAGATATGTACAACGACTCCGCTTCAGTGGTTAGGACCGCTGTTGGCGATACCAAGCCCTTCCCGATTACAGTAGGGGTTCACCAGGGCTCAGCTCTTAGTCCGTTCTTATTCAATGTAGTGCTGGATACTGTCTCGGCTCACATCCAATGCCAGCCCCCGTGGCTGATGATGTATGCCGATGACATAGTACTCATCGACGAGAACCGACTGATGCTGGAGCGTAAAGTGAACGCCTGGAAGGGTGCGCTTGAGAACGGTGGTCTCAAACTGAATGTGTCGAAGACCGAGTACATGGCTTGCGGGAACCCGGACTCGAGCACCATCCATATCGGGCCTGAGCCAGCCGTTAAGTCGGAGAAGTTCAGGTACCTTGGAGCCGTTATGCATGAGTCTGGAGGCATCGACCACGACATCCATGCCCGTAGAAACGCTGCCTGGGCCAAATGGCGGGAGGTCACTGGTGTAGTCTGCGATAGCAGAATACCGCCCAAGCTCAAGGGACTGATATACAAGAGCATTATCCGACCGGTTCTTTTATACGGCAGCGAATGTTGGCCAACATTATCTCGGCACACTCAGGAGCTTCACGTCACGGAGATGAAGATGCTGAGATGGATGTGTGGCGTTACGCGGTCCGACCGCATACGCAACACATTCATTCGAGGTAGTCTTGGGGTCCGTGACGTAGCGGATAAGCTCCAAGAGCGTCGCCTGAGATGGTATGGCCATGTTATGCGCCGATCTGAGAAGTATGTCGGAAGGAAGTGCCTTGACATGTCTGTCCCTGGAGTTAGACCACCCGGACGCCCAAGGAAGCGATGGCTGGATGTCGTGACACAAGACATGAGAGCCAATAGATTGTCCACTGAGGATGTTAAAGACCGTGCAAAGTGGAGTAGACTGGACACTGTGGTCTGAATAGACACATGCACAATTTAGGCATCAGCAGCACAAGAATGTGTAGAATATGCAATGAGGCTGAAGAAACACCTCTCCATATTCTCACTGAATGTCCTCCACTTATGCAACGTCGCTATACCATCCTGGGGAAACATCAAATATACCCAAAAGAGGTGAAGACCCTCACAGCAAAGATAATACTGCAATTCTTTGTAGAAATCAATCTTGACTGTGAACTGTAGTGTGCGGAGATCACAATAGATCAGCAATGGTCGCAATGATACTGGGCTGAACAGCCCTGCACAGCCGCAACTAGGCTACTACCTAAAAGCTATTCTTTTCTACAATAGCTTCTAGCATAAAAAAAATTTAGTTACTAAAACTTGAAATGTCACTCTGGTTGCACGTGCTAATCTCAAAAACTAAATGATCGAATCAAAATTTATTTTTATATTAATAGCTTCAGGTTATTTCAGGCATATACCAAAGTCGACAGACAGACGGACCTAGTGTAAAGACACTCCGTTCTCCATTTTCTGCCCAGTTATGAGAGATGGCGTGTTGATTGGCGGAACTCAGCGCAGCCCTTTGTCTTGTGATGAGAGCGAGAAAATTAAATTATTTGCTCTGCTCTCAAAGCTGCAGGTTAAACTTAAAGCTAAAATAAAACATAAGTATTAAGCTGTTGTCGTTCTTTAATTATGATATTGCGAATGTTTAGTTATATATTAGCTATAATACAATAAAAAAATATAGGTGACACTAGTAGAAACATGGAAACCGAAATTATCTTACAAACCCACATTTGAACCTAAATTTCAAGATTTTTATTCATTTCAATAATTATTACTACGAACATTAAAATAATTTTTATAATAAAATTAAGCTAATATACATATTATGAGATTTTTTTTCATATATTTTTCACACAAATTCGAATAAATAACAAAGCGATGTCAGCGCTCTGATATTATTCGTCTTGAACAATTTCTAAATGGTTAATGGATGCACCGCTAGGTGGCAGTAAACCAAGTAACGTGCTATAAAAATAAATTATATAGAAAAAATATAATTGCATTTTTCTGCAAATATATTCTATGAAGTATACTATGGTACAGTGGAACTAGTAGAAGATAGTGAATTCAATCTCAATTAGGAATATTGAATTTTTCCCCTGTTTTGGTGAGACAGAATGTGGCGTTGCCTTCCGCTACTTAACACGCTCTGTCTTAAATGTCTTGGGTAAAATATATGCGGAACCCGTATACAGAATGAAGCAGAAGTTTCTGAGGGTATATGATAACACTAGTAGACAAAGTGAATCAAGAGAATACCGAAAATAATCTGAAATCGGCAAATATTTAAAAAATTGTGTAATATCATTCAAAACATATTTCTTTAAACGCTTTCTCGTTGTCTCGAAAATGACAAAATATAACTAATTCTATAGAGCATGAAGGTATAGATGTATAGATTTTGATGTTCAGTATAATTGACAGCTTGTCATACTAAAAATATAGCTCGTGAACAAAGTCTTGTATTATAATTATATATCGAAAAATTGTAGTCACGTATGTTTGACATTCGGTACGTATGCTTACCTACAACATTTACCTTTACAGCCTTTATATTGCATTTAATCTGTCATCTACTGGTTTCAGCCACTTTCACAGGTTGGCTGGAAGAAATCTCTTCTAGAGATAAGTCCACTGCTTGTAGCTATATTTTTTTATGTTTGTACTTCAACATAGTTTCGCATGCAATAAAGAATACTATATGTTTATCTTCTAAACGGCTCGACCGATTTGGATAATTAGGATAATAATGGATAATAAGAAAAGGGAATTGGACCCAGTATGAATTGTACTGTACTGTACTGTAATAGATAATAAATGATGCATATATATATCGCCACTTTTCAGAGCAGGACAACGTCTACCGAGCCTGTTTGTATACTATTCCACACAAAATGTCCGCAAAATTTAAACTAATAAAACCCTTATCGGGAACAGAAATGCTAATTTTGCCGTAAAACCTCCAAGTCCACGAAACATTGTAACTGGCCCGAAACAAAGACAATATCTTATCTTCAACGGAGCAGTAAATCGCAAGTTTAAAAATCAGTCAAGCGAAACTGAAGCACGAATATGTAAGGTTAAATATATTTATATAAACATTTTCAATTGTAGAATACTATATGTTTATATTTAAGGTTTTTTCATAATAGATTTTACTATGTCCAAGCTAGAATTGAATTCAGGAATACATTTCTCATATTTACAATAAGCTTAAGTTATACACTTTGAGCTATTCTATAAATGGAAGCGTAAGTTATTGATTAACTGAGTTTATTAGTAAAGTAAAGTTATTTGAAGCGAGTCGTCAGCTTTAAAATACGATTTTCTTGAAGGCAATCTTGTAAAGTTAAATTTCTGGTACACTTTCAGTAAAGTTACTGAGTTTGCACAATGAAATATAGCAATTGTGGGTAATTTATATTGCTGGCAACTGTTGAGAGAAGGCTAGATTTAATATTATGTAGAGTATACTTTTTACCTTTAAGCAGCTTTTAATATACTAGTTGTTGTCTGTAACTTCGTTTTCGTTAACAAAGTTCTCGTAGCTTAGCCTACATTAGTTGGACTTACTGCTTGTTGCCATTAATATTTAGGCTAAAATTCGGCTTAACATAGACCCCTAGTGCTTGAAGACTTCAATATCCGTTGGATAAACCTCTTTTATATATATATAAATATATATATATATATATATATATATATATATATATATATATATATATATATATATATATATATATATATATATATATATATATATATATATAATATATTATGATTAAAATAGGATATAAGTACGTAAACAACTTTTTTAACATTATTTATGTTTAAGAAATTACCTGATTGCATATGTCAAATTTTTAATTATGAAACAAAGTAATTATAAACAATTAAATTTAATCCCATAATACGTTTGTTACGCTTTGCTCTAGTGCCCTGTTTCTACCTGATTTTATCACACATGTACGTATTCGATTTCTAGTTAAAAACTAATTTGAAGCAATCATTTCTACGTACAATAACTTTTCCGTCTGTGGCTTGTTAATTTTACCCAATTAACTTTGTATGTACGAATATATATGTATGTAGTATGTAGATAATAAACTGGTGTGTTTGTCTGGTTGAACGCTCTTCTCTCGGGAACGACTAGTTGGAATTAATAAATTAATTCTATTTTGGACAGTATATTTACCATGGAAGCATATAAGCTATATATTATTATGTATTTATTTTCGATATTACTTAATATATCTATGGTCAGAGTTACCACGGGCACTTAGAACGTGCCAAGTGCTAACAATATATACTACTTTTAATTTTTTCCATCTGAAAAACGAAGCTTTTTTGAGCTTTTTTAAGATAATCTAAATAATTTGTAATATTAGAATTTTCTGTAGCTTGCTTGTAAAATGTGGATTGAATCACACAATCTTTGTTCGTTCTCATTTAGTCAAAAAATATATGACATAACGATTTGAAACATTTAAAACTATTTTTAATTACAAGTATCTCCCGCATATAGGCATTGTGTAGGTAGAGAGAACTGAGTGTTTTTTTGCTCTCCATAATCACTTAAAGTCAATATATTGAATAATTCCACTTTTCTAAAGCAAGGAATCAAACCCACAACCATAGCTTAAAAATGATGTCCCAATACAAAACTATACCTTGAAAATTTCCACAATTCCTATTGTATAATTCGAACACAATTCAATTATATAAACACGATTACTAAAAGGAAATTTAAATCAGAACAGTTTAACAATATTCAGTTTAAGGCTGTAGTAAATTCAATTTGGTGATTGTTCACTACGTAACCGGCTTAAGAGTGCACTCACTATTTATACAACTAACTTCATTCCAATGTGGACTTGCAACGAATATAATTGTAGTAGAAATGTTTATTTTTATTTTATTCTATACAAATGTAAAATTATGGAAATAATTATTCAATAGCTAAGTTAGATTGTTTTTAGGAATAAAGATTTAACTTTATTTATTAGTAGAATTAATTACGTGTTTTTATCATAAATTGTAGCCCATGTGTTATTTTGATGTATAAGTTATATTAATGCAAGACTTCATCTCAATCCGTTAAGTAGTTTTTAGTAGGATAGACAGAACACACAACACACAACACAACAGGATAGACAGAAAGAACGTAGTGTCATGACACTCTGTTGACCGTTTCCTTCCCTCTTTCTAGAGACTACGTTGAGTAGCGTAGCTCTTTTTGCACGTCGAATGTACAATTGCATTTGCAATGAGATGCTCTCATGTACAACACGATTGCTTCAACAGTTAATACATTTAAAATATATATGTAATTTCCACAGTGATTTGAAAAAATATATAGACAAATGAAAAATGCAAGTGATGAAAAAAGGTCGCCTATCTATAGTTTAATTTCTTTCAGGCTTTTTTTTGCAACACTTTATTCTTCGATTACCGTCCAATTTGCGATACACGCTTTACGCGCTTTGTCTTGTTTCTAGAGCGAGGAAATTAAACTATTTCATTCCTCCGAGTGGGAATCGAACCCGAAACCGTCGCGTCAGATATCACAACGCTGTGCCTCAATACCCAGAAAACCCTTGGATTAAAATAATTGAAAAGCAATAAACATATATATATATATATATATATATATATATATATATATATATATATATATATATATATATATATATATATATATATATATATATATATATATATATATATATATATATATACATATACATAACGTGGTGTAATATAGCCTATAGCCTTTCTTGAAAATTTAACTATCCTGTACAAATTACTTAATTCGATCTAGTAGTCCCCGCGATAAGCATCATTTAACTTAACAAAATCTTCAGATTTATATTAGATATAAATGTTATAATTAATATATAAATATTAAATATATGACATCATAATAACATTTAAAATATTCTTAAGTACCTTGTAATATATATTTTTTTATTTATTCATTCCAAAAATACGTTTAACGCTTAAAAGTGACTAGTCGTCAGCTACAGGACTGCGGTAAATGGAAACAAAAAACCTTTAGTTATATTTCATTTGAATAGGTTATTTTAAAAGTTTATTGAAAGTTTAAAATGGGTTAGTTTTTATAGGTATATATTTTTTAATACTCAACTGCATTGTTTTTTTTAAATTTCTATATAACATAAATTGGATTGACATAGTTATTACTATGTTTATATATATATATATATATATATATATATATATATATATATATATATATATATATATATATATATATATATATATATATATATGTTTTTCTTAGTGTCATTAAACTAAACATGGTATTAGATTCTAAAGATAAAAATACAGGTCAGACAGATGACGACTCCATACCAATTCTATTATCGTAGGTCAACGGTACGTCAAGAATTAAGTATATCTAACAAAAATTTCAAATCTTTAATTTCAGTTTCATCTTTAATTTAATTTTATTATTCCAGGTAAATGGGAAAGTACGTTGACTAAGAATTTTTATTTTTTTTCTGTGTTCTAAGTAACAATAGAGGAGAATCCACGAGGTCTTGAGAAAATGTATCCAGACAGACAGACAAATAGATACACAGATTGAAAACAAAATTGCGTTGTATTTTTTTTAAATATTGTAATAGAATCCATAAAATTAAAAAAACAAAACCAACTGCATGAAAACTAAAAAGAGAAAACAAGTCCATTACTTGAGAATGTTGTGAATAATAATATTGAATAATGACACGAATGAGATAATTTTATACTCAATACATGTGTATCGAGTATAAAATTTTATTACAAATATTTTTTTTTAAATAGAGGTTAAAAACGATTATTTTACATTATGTTAAGTATGTACATATATAAAATTCATAATTCTTTGATATAAACTTACACACTGTTCCCACATGTACGGTTTATTCATTGAGGGGTATTTGGTTGAATTTCAGAGGGAATGAACTTTACAGTCTTACTCTAGATAGTAAATACCGCTGCTCGATATATGTGAGATATCATTTGTATACGTGTGATTCTATGTATGGATGTCTGATCTAATGTCTTTATGTATGATATAGTATGGGGATGTGTGATCTTATGTTTTGGTGTGTGATCTTAGGTGTGCTTATGTTATTTCGTATGTGGAGTTATTATATTAAGTACGTATGTGTGAGCTCATTTGTGCAGGTGTGATCTCATTTATTGATATGTGATCACACGTTGTCTTGTGAGGAAGTTGGAGTGAAGTGGAGTGACTTCGTCTATTGGTGTGTAATCTCTAGTATTGTGTGTGTGTTATACAATATACATATCGAACACATATCAGTGTGTGTGTGTATCAGTAACATAATATGTGATATCTAGAAATATTGCTCCTTATGGCGTCCTAAATTTACTGTGGGAAGTGCTGCGACGCAAAATGTGTTCCGTGAGTGAATGCACTCCAGTACACACTTGGTGTGCACTGGAGTGCATTCACTCAGAGCGTGTTGTCAGAGTGTTTGTCTTCAAAGTCAAACTGTTCTTTTGGAACAATATCTTTTACCTTAATTACGGCCTTAAGCCATGGTTTTCTCCTCCTGATCCCATATCAGGTCCACGTTATGAATTTTTTGTTTTTAATTTATTATTTATGATCATGCTATCATATCGCATAGCATTTCGGAAGTCTTATAACTAAAGTATTACCCAACGGTATTTCAATAATTCACTTACTTATCATTTTTTACTTAAATTTTGAATTGTAATCAACAAACCACAAGGACGAACTTTAAAAGTTGCAGGGATACATTTAGCTTTTTCCCGTGCTTTTATATGATAACTTAATTATTCACGTTCCTTATTATAATCCGATAAGTTCGAGCTTTAAGTTTTAAGTAATGATTTTCAATAACTTCTATAATAATATTAATGGTAAACATTACCTGACTCGTGGACAAAGTTCGTAACTTTAGCGAGTAATAATATATTTGTAGTTAATATTTCAATCAAAATCAATTTACATTAGAATGGAGTTCAAATACACACATGCATAATTAGGAATATGTGTTATTAAATTAAATAGTAAGTTGTAACAAGCGTTTAAGAATTTCGACATAGCTCTATATGGGTTAATTGGCGCCGAGCAGTTTTTTTGGCGGAAAGCGTAGAATGGAGTGTATTTACACTGTACTCTCTACCTACTATTCCCTCCGTCTATTTTACGTAGGATCAAACGTGAAGCAAATTAAAAAAATACCAGTGCATGTACAAGCATAGATATGCGAGGAAAGCTTTAAATCCCTTTCAACAAACATTGTATGAACGATGCTCATTGGCATACCTAAACTTTTTTGAGAAAAAAGTGCATAAAATCAATAAACTTTTAAATAGCATTATTTATCAGACATACTTTAAATGAATACGATAAATATAAAACACACTATCGTTTATAATGTTTGACAATATACACTCTATTGTATAGTGACATACACGTTGCTATGGCAACGAGTGTTTCACACGTCAACGACTTGTATTTCAAAATATAATTGTACAACAGAAATGAATTCCTAACCTCTTGTTTTTAACAACTTAATCAATGAAGTATATAGAGCTGCTTCCTTTATTTGTGCAATCAAACAATTCAGCAATATAATAGCAACATTGTTGTATTCACATAGTGGTTTACGACGCCTCCACGAACTCTATACTTTGGCGTATTATAGCCTTTACAGGGTGGACTGTAACATAGTATTTAAAAACGTTTATTATCATTATCTATCTTTATCTACCTTTATAAAAAATTGGAAAAAGAATAAGTTGAAGATATCAGCTATTAGATGTGAATGCAAGAGATGCGTGAAAATAAAAAAAAATATTAAAGATTTTATGAAAAATTAATACTTTCAATTATTTAGGTATTTCAAATTCAAGTTTCAAGTGAGTATCTAGTTTTTGAGAAGAAGAAGAAGAAAAAAAATATTACTTTTCACTAAAATCAACAATTGTCTCGATTTTTAGAGAATAAAAACTTTTATTTTATTGATATTCTTAGATCTTATTCATAAATTATTCACCATAAGTCAAAAATAGTGTCTGCTTTGCCATTTCTAATAACTCGTATATATATATATATATATATATATATATATATATATATATATATATATATATATATATATATATATATATATATATATATATATATATAACATCTAAACTATATAAAAAGATACAAACACGTCCTTTACTAAGTACAGAGTAATATATTATTCCCACGAAATGTTTTCCATCCCACTGTACACGACACGACACGAAACAAACTAGCCCAACGTAAAATATTAATTAAAGCGGACTCGTTCGTATCAAACTAGTAAAGTAACCGACATTTTTTACGGCCCTTCTCGGAGCGTCAGCAAAATAAATAACTCCGGGAGCATTTTTCCTACTAATATTTCCAACATAAACTATGCATGCGGTACGTGAAAAATGAAGGTTGTGTTACATAAATTTCACCGTTTAGAGTTTCAGATATTTTGCATTGATGTTTTTTTATAGCAAAGTAGGCAGAGGATACCTAGGATACCTATATATACACATATATATACCAAACAACATATATATATATATATATATATATATATATATATATATATATATATATATATATATATATATATATATATATATATATATATATATATATATATATATATATATATATATATATATATATATATATATATATATATATATATATATATATATATATATATATATATATATATATATATATATATATATATATATATGTGTTGTTTGGTTCGGATATCTTTATGTTTAGTCCCTTCAACGAGGAAGGCCTAGGCCTATATTATATCACGCTAATTAATTACTGTATCAGATTCGCTTCGGGCACTTAGAATGTGTTGTAAACAATTTCACATTGTTCGCCTCCTTGGCAAAACGGAAAGCAACTGTTTCTATTCTATTTTACCAAAGAGACGAAGTCACTGGTAAAACCTAGCACACAGACATAAAGAGAAAATTCAATACATTTATAATGTATTTCCTTTTTTTTATCAATATCCACATCCGCACAAAGTGGAATTTTCAAATTTCGAAATATGCCAAACAAAAGTGTCCGCAAATCAAAAATCGCATCGTAGCCTATAAAGTGGCGTATATTTATGATGCAGTAGAAGTGCACATGGCGCCAACCGCGCTCCCGTGATTAATAGTCGAATTACCCACGACACCTCTACGCTTAGCGACCGACGCCGTTGCAAACATATTTTACTATTAGTTTTAAGATGACCTACGATGGATTAATTTGGATTTATTAGGATTACAATTAGAGAAAACAGTTTTAATTCCTTTGTTCTAATATGATCATTATAGAAAGAAAGTTGTGCTTAATTATTATTTTAAAATTGGAATCCAGCCATCGTATAGTAGATAATTGAAAATATTTCTAGAATATACAAATGAAAGCTTGAAAGTACTGGATTTTCAGTTTTGATGAAAAATTAAAAAATATATTTGATATAGAATTAAAAATTAATTATTAGCAATTTTCAGACATTTTGTAATAAGATATTTTTAAACATAATTATAAAAAATGTACGTGTGTAATAACTTAGTACTAATTGTTTAGACGTCGAATTAAGGGATACAGTTTCAAAACTGCTTTACAGTACAAAAATACAGTAAAATTATATAATTAATTTTGTTCGTAGTTTTATAATTAAAAAAGTATATATATTCCAAAGTGTCCAGTGCTAAATGGCGGAGCCAAATTGATGTAAGTCAAGTTATGAGGATGGAGTGTCTTGACACTCCTTTTGCCAGTTTCCTTTGCTATAAGCGGTATACAGTGAAAATGTGAAAAAAATAGTGTCAATATCGGTGTATTATACATAGTGGTTCGAAATAAGATAAGGTAGGTTAAGGTACGTGCATCTGTTCTGTCATTTTCTCTCTTATCTGCAATATATGGTAGATATATAGTGGAGAAAAGTGTCCATATAACACGATTCCAATCAATTTCCTTGCGTAAGTCATAACAAATTGTCAAAGTGTATCTGGTGACATTAAATGAATGAAAAATAACGATTTCTTTTTAAATAACTCTATAATATCATTTTTCTATAAATATAAACATTCAAATTAAACCATAATATTTATCTGGCAGCGCAGACAAGTTATCGAGAGACCAAAACTAGTTATATTAGTGTACGGAATAATTTATAATTTATATACACATGTATATATTACATATATATATGCATGTATGTATATGTGTTGCAATTAATCTGGATAATCCCAACGGATGCTTTGTGAAATATATGTATGAATGTCTAGTTGAAAACTACCAGATAAATTCTAAAGCTGAAATATGTTTTAGAGCTTAGAGAAGGTCAAATTTCTGTATCAGGAAAGCTTATTAGCAATTATTTCGCATTTAGAAAGCTTGTTTTAGAACTTTAAGTTGAATCAATTAATAAATCCGTCACATGCTTACTTATATCAAGGGGCATAACATTTATATACCTCCTAAACTGAATATGGGCAAAGTAAAAAATATATGGCATATATATTACTTTATTTGGACAACAGTAAGGGTTTTTATAACTCAACAAATTTTTTAATATTTTCTATAAATACTCGATGATATGTAATAGAAAAGGGTTATCATATGAATGCGACGGTTACGGGTTCGATTCCCATTGGGGGAATTGAATTATAATAAGTACAATGCCGTCCGTTTAATAATAGAGAGACCGTCGTGACACAGGGGCATAAAGTCCTTGTCCTCTCTTCGCTCTGGTAGCATGACAAAGCCGGTTATCCTGGCAGATGCTGGATATAGCATGAACCTGTTTTATTAATAATTAAAAATATCCTAGCGTTTGATGAGTGATATATATATATATATATATATATATATATATAGAGATATATATATATATATATATATATATATATATATATATATATATATATATATATATATATATATATATATATATATATATATATATAAAATTGCGAATTCGATGAAATATACCCAAGATATTTACTACGGTATCTCGGTTGCTAATGGGTTTGTAAAATAGAAAAATGAAAGTGCCAGAACCAACGCAATTGAGCAAACAGTGCAAAATAATAATATTAATATTTGATGTACTACAGTTCAAAAAACCGTAAGCGGTAAGTTGCCTAAAAACAGACACAAGGTGCGCTTAGTGCTTTTTGCAATTTCCATCATGGCAACTTTCATATAATTAAACAAATACAAATATTAATAATTTGTTATTAATAATTTCGGTAAGATTGCCCAATGTAAGCTGGTCCTAAGATCGATCGTAGCTATACCTTGCAGGTGCGACACGTGAATAATACGCCTATCTGTCATCGAGTGACGCCAAGTAACAGCTTACTGATTCCCTAAAGCGTATTAATTTAGAAATGATATAGTGCCTTAAATCTGTACAGTATAAGTGTTCTTAATTTGACATATTATTCAATTTTCATTTTATTAAGTAGTAGATTGGATTTTCAAAATGTCTTGAATCAGTACGTTTGAATAATATTTTATTGAGGTAATTAGTGTTCTTTATATATATATATATACATGTATATATATATATATATATATATATATATATATATATATATATATATATATATATATATATATATATATATATATATATATATATATATATATATATATATATATATATATATATATATATATATATATATATATATATATATATATATTGAAAACATTTTGTTTAAATAGACTAAAACAAACCAACGTATACCATTCTATTTGCTGCATTCTTGCCACAATATGTATATATATGTACATATGTGCATGTACGTAGCTTCAAGCATTCATAAAACTAAATTAAACGTCAGACCGGAATAAAAGTGCGCGACGTAATTAAAAATACGCACAACTTAACGGTACGATGTAGAGTACTTGTTTATTATTAGAATATAATAGGAGCTGTGCAAGTTAGTTGCAAAGCACTGATAGTTGTTATGAGACGGAAAAATCTAGTGCACATATGAAACCTAAATCTACATTCATGAATGGGATTTTTACCAGTTTTACTTGTCACATTCGGGTTTTTTTTTTAATTTTGTTTATTTTTGTCTGTGGTCTAAGAGACAGTCTCTTGACTTGACTTGAGCATTTGAGTATTCATGTCCATGCAATTTTGAAGAAATGATCTTGACATACGGATAGACAGACGGACAAAAAAGGTCTCCTTTATCTTTACGAGTTATTTCTTAGTAAAGTAAATATTGTATACATATTTCATTCTCCACTATTCAACAAGTTCGGGACAATGCGTGTTTTAGGCGGATGTCAACGCCGCGTTTAATTTAGCCAGGGCCGAGATAATATTATGGTGTCAGTTAATATCTACAAGTGTACACCAATACTCGCTTGGAAGGCCTCAATTTCTTTACGTACATTAATTACCACAACTAAACTGAAATTTATAATGTGACTAGAAGTATTCACATTCACACACAAAGACGTCAATTAATGTGTTAATTATATTTAAACTATATTTAACTAAATTAAACTTTAGAATTTGGAATTTAAGATGCTTGTATTATTATACAATTATTTTTCCATTTATATTTCTATTAAAGTACTCTTTCCATACAAATCTTTAGTCTATGTCACATTTGCATACAATTTAAATCCGTAGTTGTATCTAGGATGAATGTGTTCTTCCCTTTGTTTAATATAAAACACAGCAGTATCAAAAAAATGAGTAATTATACTACACGGGTATATTTCAAAGAGGACAGTGAGAAATGCCATCGTTATACAATGGATATGGTTTAGAATTATAATATTATATTAAAAAACATATTCGTCTTCTGTATCCCGCATAAAGCAGGATAGGCGGAGGGAAGCTAGTGTTTAGACACTCGATTTCCCGTTTTCAGACTTTCAAAACATTAAACATTGAGTGGCGGAACTCAACGCCGCGCTTTATCTCGTTACCAGAGCGAGCGAGGAAAATGAAAATAACACTTTCTCTCCTCATGAGAATCGAACCCACAACCGCCGCGTTTACAATCAGACGGCCTCAAAGTTAAATATATAGTTTTAAAATATTATATACACGTGTAAGCTGCAACGCCATTCATCACGTGTATTGTATTTTAATGCAATAAAACTGTCGTTAATTCCTCTCGGCGATACGTCATTTACTCTGTTCTGATGCTCCGCTATATATCGACATTTATTAATAACTTTAAAAATATAGTGAATCTTTATTTTAGTATGGGTTCCGTATAAGTAAATAAATATATATATATATATATATATATATATATATATATATATATATATATATATATATATATATATATATATATATATATATATATATATATATATATATATATATATATATATATATATATATATATATATATATATATATATATATATATATATATATATATATATATATATATATATATATATATATATATATATATATATATATATATATATATATATATATATATATATATATATATATATATATATATATATATATGTTCTCCACTCTCCGCCTAGTTTAGAGATATTGTTAGTTAAGCAATGGAAGCAGAGGGAAATTGAAAATATTTTTTTAGATTAGCTATAGTTACTCAGTACTAGTCAGAAACTCATCGCCAAGTGTTTAGTCGCCAGTCAGACACTATGTATATACATATATTGATTTGGTTTTTTTTGACAAAATACGACTATCTATAGAGTAAGGAGGCTTGTCAGCTTGCAGCAGCATACTTCAAAAATACTGGAAAATTACTCCTATTATTATTTTTAATTTTTTTAATATAAATATTAAAAAACGCAGGTTACCTCAAGTTGGAAGCGACTTGATTGCAACAGTAATTGACAAAATTAAATTAGCCACACTGATTTTGTATAAATTTAACTACTTTTATTAAGTATAAGTTTTTAAAAGTTGATATACTTAAAAATTACCAAATTTATATTTCCCTCTATATGCACTCAAGTTTTCACTTCTTGAAAATTTCATAATTTTGGGTCTACCGGAAGTACCCAACAGATTTTGATTACGCTGCGGACTTCATGGAATATGCAATATAAACGAAGCGGCCGTATCTCTGGATTGCGTTGATTTAAAAGATTTTGTTTCATACTATAAAGAAGTGTAAGGTATTTAGGTATTTAGATATTTCATATTAATTTCAGCTAGATATGTCCACGGAATATACAGGAAAATCGATCTCTTTAATAATCTTTTAACAAACGGACCAACAAAAAACGTAGAAACAACTTTAAAAAATAATATTTTTTTATATTTTTACAACAATTAGTAATAGGTATATTGTTGTTAGAAACAATGCTTGTGAAGTGTTGTAAATAAATAATATAACAAATAAATAAAAAATAGTTCACAAAACAAACATTACATTAAACATTTCAAAATGACTACAAAAACGAAATAAAGAAATAATAAATAAGTTTACAGTTCAACTGCTGAACCCTAAAAGTTATATCCGCATATTTGTCAGAACGCGTTATCTCTCCGTTATAAAAGGAAAATGCAACTGCAGCGACGCGTTGGCAGATAACCGGCGGCATATTTTTGGCGCATCAAAAGACTTATATATAAATATATATATATATATATATATATATATATATATATATATATATATATATATATATATATATATTAATATATAAAGAGTCATTTAATTTTATACAATACAATAGTGAATGCTATAGTCGAAATTTTAACGACTTGAATCTGCTTAAACGTTTCCGTTATGATACGATTATGGGCTGAGTTGGAATGAAATACTTATTGTGATAAGTATAGTATATCTTTTACAGTCGCTCATGTATATGGAGAATATTGATATTTTTTGTGACGTCATAAAACAGTATGGGTGGTGTGCGGTTCTGGTATGTTTGACTGGTCGCGGTATTTATGGATTAGAATCTCACTCTGGGTATTATTCATGTTTTAAATATTTACTGCGGGCATTATTGAATAATGTCACAATAGTATATATATCTCTAGTCAAGGGATTCATGCTCTGGTAAAACATATTGCAGCGTTGAGTGCCGGCACTTAGTACGCAGTATATTGAATTTAGGCGGAGAGCGGAGAACGGAGTGTTTGACATTAGGTACCCTGCCTATACTGCTTCTCAAAAAAATATATATTATATTTATAAGACAAAGTGAGAAGTTGAAACCCGTCACAATGTTTCTATAGAGATTTTGATATAAATTCTATCTACAGTTCTGTAATATCAAAGCTACGGTGAATATTATCACGATTAAACAAATTGAATAAATACATGTTCTTTTTTATGGAATTGAACTTGCTTAAATTAAAAAATTAAATACATAAAATTTGTAGTATTTAAAAATTCTTAGAGATCCAAATTTTCTTTTTTACAGTATACACCCAAGAACCTGGACTCGTGGTGGGTAATGCTAGTCCCGTTAAGGTACGTGTAAAGTATGCTGGCTAAATGCAAGCTATAAATTTCGCAGACTGCAGCTACAGCCGCATTGGCAACAGTTCGCTTGGACACACAGACGGGAAGATTATGTAATATTTTTCATATAATGTTTTGAAAATTAATATATAATATATATGATTATAATATTTTTATTTTTAAATATAGGGTTGTAAAATGTGAATGTATATCTTTTGTGTAGTACTCGAGGAAAATCTAAAAAACTCTCTCTCCTCAGATCTTTGATTTCTAATTTCTCGGTTTTAAAGCAGAAACATTATGAGGGTGAGCCAAGCATTTAAAAAATAGACGTTATTTTGTTCTTATCACAGGAATATAGATTAATTACATATAAAAGACTTAAATTTATATAAAATGTTAAAATATTACTTATTTTATTAATTTCTCACATTCCAAAGACTTTAACTAAATGGATCGAGTGAACAAATAAACAGGTATTAAAGTCTTTTATCACATTCTTAAGACAAAATGCTTAATAAAAGTTATCGACAGTATTTTCTACAAATAATCGCAAATTTTAATCACACTCCACTCCTCTAAAAGTCAGCCGCACATTATACACGTGTGTTATGTATTAATAGTACAAAATGTGGATTGTGTAGTCGTAATTAATGTAAAATGCTTCTGGTTCAGCCCGCCGGAAAACGGGGCGTTATGTTTTGAGCCCTTTTGTTCTCAAAGTTACTTGTATAGTCTTTGCGCCTTGTCACAGCCTAGGAAAGTGAACAGCTCGTTTATTATTATATATATTTAATTATATTTTTTTTAAATTATTAATATTGTGGTTTAAAAGGTGTCAGAGGGTATCGCGGCGCAACAGCGCAGCGTCTCACTGTGATGTGACAGTTCTGGATTTTTAATTTCCTTATTTTAGTAAAGAGAAAGTACAGTACAGAGAGTATAGTATATTGCACAGTATGTATGAATGTATTAAATTTGATTTATAATAAAACACATTACAGATTATGGTTGTAGATTTGCTACTTAAAGTGCCATAAAAATACATTTAAATGTCTGCATTTATCTGAAATAAATGTCTTCATATATCGCGTGATCTAACTACACTCTATTTCTGCTGTTTGAAATGCCAAAACATCTTAAGCACATAAAAAATAAAGTTCCAATTTTCCAGTTTCTTCAGTTTTTTTTTTTCAAGAAACGTACGGAAATTATAATTATCAACACTACAGTAACTTATACATACAACATTACAATGAAAAATTAAAATAAATAAAAAGTTTCAATTACAAAATTTTGCTATAAGTTATTTATGTGTATTTCTTACATTGTATTATTCTATTGTGAATAAAAACATAATAATCTGGTAAATATTATTTTTAAATTTTTTTATTATTAATTGAGCTGCATTCAGGCTATGTCCTTATTGTGTGTTTTGAGGAAGAAACTTGAGTAGGTAATGGGTTTCCATTAATTTTTAAGAGCGTTGCTAAAATCATGAAATGGCTTATCTGTATCCCTATGTGTATTATGGTGAGATTTAATATTTTCTTAACGTGTTCATTGTTCGTTATGTTTTATTTTAATAGCTATATTAATATATAAATGTTTAAAACTTTCATTTATTTAGTTTTTTTTTAAATAGCCTCTTATCTAACAACAGAGATGTTAACAACGTAATAAGATGTAAAACCATATAAGAATTTCGACGCAGCGTGGGGAAGAACGCAAAGCTGTCAGAGCGCTCGGACGGTTTCCATGAGGCGCGGGTTTGAATTCTTTAAGTATTTTTTCTATCCTTAGTGTGAATTAACATTTAAAAAATCATTAAATTATCCATCCTCTTATCTAATTTAGGCTTTAATTGACAATTCCTTTGCAAATATTTCCTGTATCAAAGGAAGTTAGTCACTATATATTACGTTTACAGGTATCAGGTATATATACGAGTATGCACTGCAATGTAATATGAATTTTAACTGTCGATTTTAATTATTAGTTGTTTTTTTTCTAGTTCCACCACCCATTTCTATGGAGCTGCAGTAGTTCTAATTATACATACCCACAGAACAACAACATCCATTAGGTTAATCTTATCTTTAACTTATGGATATTAAAAATTATGAGTCGAAAATATATTTCTTTTTTCAGCAAGATAGGCCAGGGAGGTAGGTAGAGAGAACATAGAATTAAAACACTCTACTTTCCGCCTAAATTCAATACATTGTGAGCAGTTTAATTTAATAATTATTTAAGAATATAAAATAATACATATAAGATCCAGGCAATTATACTATAGAATGTTCTGTTATAATGTTCATATATTTGCTCATATAAATGTTCTATATATTTTTTTTAATAAACCACCGTGGCTCTGTACTTCAGTGTGTTGTTGTAAACATAGTAATAGTGTGTTTGATTTGAACTCGGTAAAATGATTTACTTTCATCTCCACGCTATACATCATGCAATATTTAGAATTCAGGCGGAATTAGGAGTGTCTGAATATTATTCTCCGCAGTTTGATCCCCACTGGTCGTAATAAAATGTTTACTGTTAGGTACATGGTAGATGGGTATTAGGTAGATGAAGCAGGTAGGTAGAGCAAGGTATGCTCATGAAAATCGTACCTTACCAAAAATTTTCACCTTGAAAATTAATTACAATACAATTTTCAATACAATAATTTTTTATTAGAACAAACAAATAAATTCCAATAGAACGATTAAGGCACCTTTCAGTAGTATCCAGACGGATGGTGGGATTAGACTTGGACGATGCTTTCATTTGCCACAGGATTGGTTTGGAAGTGAGCGGCATACGAGATGTGCGCCACAGCGTATTTTGTACAGTGGTTTATTTTTTTTTAAATTATATATATTTAATTCCTTGATTTTGTGGTTATTTTTTGTTAACTTTAAGTTTAAGTATTGATTCGATGTAAGCCTTATTAAATTTTTTAATTATATATATATATATATATATATATATATATATATATATATATATATATATATATATATATATATATATATATATATATATATATATATATATATATATATATATATATATATATATATATATATATTAACTCTCTTGTTAATTAAAGCTGGAAATATATTTAAATGGAATATATTTAAATTTTGTATTGTAGTGTAGGCGATGATCATGTACTTACGTAGGCGTTTTGTTTTTCTGTTTGGATCACATGCGTTCGTATTCCGAAATTATTGGCTCAATAATGTAAATATCTCTAAGGTATCTAGATTGGTAAATTAACCAATATATGAAGGTAGAAATAGATAGTAGGATAAAAAATAGGCATAGGTATTTAAAATTTTTAAAAGTTATTGATACCACAATATATAAATTAAAAAAAATAACTAATAAAAATACTTTTTAAATCTTAAACAAATATTTCATTTAAAAATTTAAAAAAAATTATAAAAATAACTATTTCATTGGTTATACTGTAATTTCTGCGTTAACATTGACTTTTGTATAGCGATAAGCAATCTTTTATCACGATTTGATGTATGTTATTCTTAACACTCGTGGGCAAGTAATGCCGTTACACGCTACGAGTAAGCCCCAAATTGATTAGATTTCGTACAAATATTTTTTTCACATTTTGGGTATACCGCTTATAAAATTGAGAACTTATTGCTAACCTAAATACGTTTAATATATTTAATATATTTATTATGTTGTTATTATTTTATTTTTAATTCTTTTAAGTTCATACTGTTGACCTTCGAAAACAGTGTCGAATATACTGGAGGAAGGTCACGTAAAAAGCATGAGGACGCCCCGGAGAGCATATATGAAGAGGTTAATGACAGTGGACGAGGCAAATTTATACCTTATACAGGAACCGCAGCGTTTGACTCCGTTCTCTCTGACTATCCCGTTCACGCTTTATCCCGTATATAGCAGGATAGGTAAAATTAACCTAGTGTTAGGACACTGCTTTCCCCACTTTCCACCGTTCAAGGCATTGCTTGTTGAGTGGCGGAACTCAACGCTGCAATTTGTATTGTTTTACATTTTCCTGTTCTAGTAGAACGAGTGAGGCGTTGAGATCCGCCGCCCAACCTTAAATAGCTCGAAAGTGGACATAAAATGGGGAACGGAGTGTGTTAATACTAAGTGCATATTTTCTGGTGACTTGGGAGGTACTGTGAATAAAATATACAAAAATAATAAAAACTACCATCTTCTTCTACAAATATAAAAGCTTATAAGTATATAATTCCACTTTCAGCTTATTATAACATCACTACGTATTGAGTGATGGAACTCAACTCAGCACTTTGTCTCGCTAACAGATTAAAAAATAAAATGTTTCATGGAAAATATAGAAAAATATTTAGAAAATATATAAAATTTTTTAGTATTATGGGACTTGAATCTATGCCTCTTGGATATGGACCAGGCGCTCGTCGCCAATTATGCGATACGTTTTTATCATACTACGTTTATTTGCTTCTTACTTTTGTTGTCAGTTTTATTAAATATAATTTAATTATAATTATTATTCATGCCTTTGATTGAGGATCGATCGATGCACTAGGTTGTCCACCTACTAAAGCACTAGTTTTTCATGCTATATACAGGGTAGACCTAAGGCTTAACAAATTTTCAACTACTTCTATAACGTCTTTCTCATTTTATTTTAAAAAAAATCACGCTGTATCTCGCATATAGGTTAGGTAGAGTGGGCCAAGTGTTGTTAGACTCCATTCCCGACTTTCCACCGAATTGTCCAAATATTGTCCAAACATTCTCTTGGCTTTCTATTATTTATATTAATCAATTATTTAACATACAACATTTATATCATAATATTCTAATTCTATTCTCAAACAACACTGACATATATACATACATACATTATATTATTAAATACAATTTATATATTTTATACTAACAGTGTTCCCGTCTCTGTCATCTACCTACCAGTAGATGCAATAATTATTACTAACAGTCGACGCTTGTCATTCGATGCGCTCCTTCCGTTTCCGCTATTATTTTCATTTGTTTATTAATTATCGTGTTCTATTTTATACTATATGTTTGTGGTTGACTTTGTAATAACTATGTTGTGTTTAATCATCGTGTTTTACTACTTATATGTTTATACTATATGTACTTTTAAAGCTGTGTTGAAAGCTCACTATAAGAGAAAGAAAATAAACTAATTAATTTCCCTTCATGGGAATCAAACCTACACGACGTTATGTTTACAGACAGACGCTGTCACGCTGCGGCACGACGACCTCTCATTATATATGTTTATAATTTTAAATACCTACACTGGTTGTTATTGGACAGTAAATAAGGCTGGATCGTACGCGGTCACGTCTATCCCTCGTTAGGGCCGTTAGGGGTGTCACGTGCAACACAGATTATGAACATCAGAGATAACAAGATATAAAAATATATATTTTTTTCAAAAGTAGGTTAATTTAGTCAATTAGCCTCTTTTGAGTCACTTTGTTGGTGTGAAAGGAGATGCTTTGTGTTAAAAGATTTACATATCCTGCACTGTGTTTATGTATTTAGGATAGATATGAGTTCATATTCCAGTAGAGTATATTTGAAGTGAGGTAAATTTCCAGGTTGTTAATAATAATTAGACTCTGTAGAGTGAGTACATACATACCAGTATACCTAACACAAAATATTTTTAAATGAGGAAAAAGCGTGCATTACACTCTTTAGCAACTCAAAAAAGAACTAAAACATATAAAAAAGACAAAAAAAATAATAGAAAATTGAGGACCGTCGCGGCGCAGAGGCACGTGTGCATGTAAATGCGTCGGTCTGTGGGTTCGATTCCCACTCAGGGAGAATTAAATTATTTTCATTCTCTTGGTTCTGACAAAAAGCGCACTCAACACATCATGCAACCAAAGGCGACAACCGGGGATCGGAGTGTGTTAACACTAGGTTCCTTGAGTTCACAGCTCCCTCTGCCTACCCTGCTATGTGAAGACAAAGTGAAATCTAAATGACACAAAACACTTAATTAGTTTTTTGTCTTTTTTTTTGTGTTAATCCACACCAAGGAAAGAAAAATACGTATTAAGTTTAATATAAGTTGTTTAATATAAATTAATATATGTGTATAAGAATTTCGACGTGGTATCTTAAAGAACACGTGGCTCACTGTTTCGAGCGCTTGGACGATTTCCATGAGACGCAGGTTCAAATCCTGCTGCGTTTTCTTTAAGTATTAAACAAAAATAGCTTCACAATGTGTCCCGCATGTAACAGGATAGACAGACAGACACTCCCTTGACCTCTACATTATATGTTGAGTGACGGAACTCAACGTCGTGCAACATCTCTTGCCAGAGAAAATTTACAGACCCACGTGCCGCTACGCCATGACCTATTTATTATTAATAGTAAAACATTATTCTTACTATTAACGAAATTAATTATTTTTTCTATAATGTATAGCTACCCTGTTCTTGTACTTCCAATGTGAATCGATCAGGTGTCAAAGATAGTTGGATGGTCAGCAAAACCCGCAACGTTCTCAACCTTGGGGTTTTTATTGTGATAACTGGATAGCCTATCTCTTATAATAATTCAGATATTTTATGGGCTATATTCCATATTAAAGTATTTCATTTTTATTTCAAGTGGACAGGACTCTTTGGATTTGTCTGTCTTTGGTAATATGGTGTCACACATAGAAATGTCAATTAACGTTTAACTATCATTAAATCTGGTAGTACAAAAAAGATTTATAAATATACTAATTAAATTTAAATTTAAAATATATTTTATACGAATAGACTTTTGTAAGCAGTCTTGAATTGTTAAACGAACAAAGCTACCACCGGCTAGGAAGGCTTTAGGAAAGCTTTCTACAGAAAAATGCCAGTAATAAAACTTAACAGTTGCACTTTTCAATATGCAATATACAATTTTTTTATTTAATACAATAATAATAATATTTTCTGAATGTAAAAGATAATTAGGTACGGTGGCAGCGTAGGATCCAAAAAAAAAACCAAATCTTTAAAATATTTTATAAAAAATTACAATTTAAATTATTAACTAAAATGGTGACTACTTGCTCGGTGTGAGGAAAGAAGAGTGAATAATTATTTTAATATTAAAACTAACATGAATTAAAACAATGGATGAAAAATGACTCTACGTTTTACATTTCTTGCTGTTACAATTCTTGGATTTGATGGAATGCAGTAAACAAGTTACGCGAAATCTAGCTAAGCAATCTCCGGGCAGTGTGGAACGTAACAAGATTATGAGCGTATTTCAATTCCACACAAATATTTCAAGCGGGACTTAAGCCTGGATTATCATACACGACTCGGTACTTTGTTGTAATCACAAATTAGCACCTGTGAAAAAAAAAATATCTACATAATATGATTATGATAAAAATATATTTTCAACCAAGAATAAATCCGGTAGCCTCTGGCTTAGCAATCACAATATTTAATCTGTGCCTCGTATTTTTGCTTTAGTCTCACCTTCATATATCACAGTATTAAAAGAGGTTCCACACTCAGCAAGGTATTAATTAGTGAAGTAGCAGCTCTCAACACCGCACATACAAAATATCTATTACATTAATTTGTAGTGGATTCCAAGCTATTGGAATCAGTCCAAGGTGAGAGCACCAGATAGCTTATGAGGCATTAAATTCTTATGTATACTAACTTTCTTTTAAAATTCAAGCAGGTTCTTCTTCTTCTTCTTCTCTAATTGTTTTGCACTTTAATCAGATAGAACCTAGTGTTAAAACACTCAGTTCTCCACTTGTTCATGTATTACATAGATTTACAATATTTTTCTCATTATAAAGCGGGAAAAGCTCTTTTAAAATTGAAATTGAACTCAGTATCGCTATAATTGCACTGCATTATTCAAATCATATTATTAAAACTGTTAAATATAAAGTTA
This sequence comes from Dione juno, assembly GCA_037127375.1. Lineage (NCBI taxonomy): Eukaryota > Metazoa > Arthropoda > Insecta > Lepidoptera > Nymphalidae > Dione > Dione juno. The sequence goes on from JAXRJS010000067.1 coordinate 627,195, forward strand.
AAACATTAATAAAGTGAGCGTTAATTGGTTCACATTTATTATTTATGTGTATATATGAATAAAATCAATTCATGGACCCAATATATTCAATTAATAAGTCGTGTTTTAAATAAAATATGTATAAATATAATTTAAATTAGCTTATAATTTAAAATAGAGTTCTTAAAGTACATTGATTCATGAAATGATTTATGAATTGAATTTAATTTCAGACGTGGCTCAGTGACGTAGACTCTGATAAATATGGGTTCAATTTCCACTAAAATGTATAATTTTTATTTTGCTTGATCTAGTAGTTAGATAAAGTGCAGCGTTGAGTTCCACCATTCAACACGCAACATCTCGAAACGCGGAAAACGGGGAACTAAGTGTCTTAACACTAGGTTCCCTCTGCTTCTCTCTGCTATATATATAAATACATATATATATATATATATATATATATATATATATATATATATATATATATATATATATATATATATATATATATATATATATATATATATATATATATATATATAATACCCTTGTTTCGTTTTCTTGGTGGTTATAGCAATGTGGCAATGAGGCGCGTCACCAAACACATAATGTCCAAAATTAAACCCCAATTTAAGTATAATTTCATTAACTTCAACTACATATGTACTTTAAAATCAATGATTATTCTTTTCTTTTTCTATTAGGACAAAACAAAATGGAGTCGTTATCCATTTTATATAAGTAAATAAAAATGAATAAAGTATCTTGTAGTGCACTATATAACAAATTTTCTAGTAATTTAATGGGTTTTGAGGAATCCAATACTGCACTTACCGATTTGAATTTTTAATGATTTTTAGCATACGATACTTATTTAAAAGAATGAATTATTTTAATTTCACACCGTAACGCTTTATACGGTGTTGTGTTACGCCACTCAACACATAATGTTTCAAATTTGGTAGAAAATGTTGTTAAAGCTTAAAAGGTTATTAAAATTATTAAAGCTATTATTCAGTTAAAACGCCTCCAGCCAGGTAGATCGATGATATGAAGAAAGTGGTGCTGGGGGAGGCCTACGTCCAGCTGTCGACTGCTATAGACTAATGTGATGATAATGATGGTGTTGATTCTGTTAACAATTTAACATTTTCAGTCTCTGTCTATATATTTAGTTATGTATATACCTAATAATATTATGTAATATTCACGAAACTCCCAAGAGCTTTTTACATCCACATTTATACTTCGCAATTTTAAAAGCGCTAAAGTTTAACTTCAAAATGAGTGTCAAGTGCCGCAGCCGAATTTATTCGAATACGAAATAAGCGGTAAGTTTTAACTTAGCTTAATTTTCTTGTAGAAGACAGATGGTTATTAAATTAGACCGCCCGAAGAGGACTCAGCCGAGTGGAGTCAACAGACACTTGGTTAACTGGATGTAGAATTATTTTGGTGTGAAGATATTTTGTTTCTTTTTATGTTTAGCCAATTTTAAATTTAATTTGTGTAATATTGAATGTATTCTAGTTTTTATTAATATTGTAAATGTGAAAGCTTGCGGGGATATATGTTTCTTTGATGATAAACGAAGCTTTTACATATAAGTAACAGAAGAAAACTTTAAGAAATATATAATAGTGCACTACAAGCGGATGAAGCCGCGAGCGGTTCACTAGTATTGTATATATTCATAGCAATTAAATAAAATATATGAAATAAAAAACAAAAAAAAACAATTTTATGTTTTATCTGATAATATCCAGATTGGGTATTCTGTTGTGTTCTGTTCTACGGTAATGGCGTTTCGAGTGTGCCTTTGAAATGGGCTTCTAAGCATATTATATGCTAAATTTCATATATATTCTAGGTAAAAATATTTAAAATGATTTTAAAATTTTTATATAATTTTTAAATTAAATTATTAAATTAAACTCTTAAATCGGGTATATTTTAGTACTTTAAAATACAATTTAAAGATATTACTATGATATTGCATACTTCCACCGTTTATTTGTTGTATGTTCATAAAGAATACATACTATTTATATGTAGATGTCGAAAAAGTAACCCAAATAAGAATGTCTATAAAAAGAAAAGAGATGACTATTACCAGATGGTTAATTAAAATATTTGAAATATAATTTTGTTAAAATTATTTATATATGTTTTAACTATTAACGGACGACGTATCTTTGACTTACTAAGACGTGATATGCACAACGCTATATTTCTAATATTATTTCTCTTGGATTTCAACCTTGAAGTCAGATACAAATAAAGATTCTTTGTCGGAAACCTAGTGTTAAGACACTCTGTTCTCCTCCTTTTGCCCAATTTTTGACACATTGCTTGTTGAACAGCGGAACTCAACGTCGCTCCTTGTCTTGTTACCAGAGCAAGAAAAAAAAAAGAATTTATAATACCCTCATGGGAATCTAACCTATAACCGTCGTCACTCAGACGCTGTGCCGCAGTGCCATGACGGCTCCAGAAGACATTTCAAATAAACTTATAATATTCCTTTTTTTATTTAATAATTCGTTATTTAAGCCAAGTCCAAGTAAACCACAAAAATAAACACTAAACCGTATATTTACTTAAACTCCCTTTTATTAACAAAACAAATGCCGTCTGCATTGAAGTGTCCTTTAAATACAATATTGTATACAAATGAAATGTATTTTTCACGTTGGGTGTAATGTTATCGCGTAACTGGCTGCGGAGGGCGCTCGAAGCGCAACGGTGATTACAGTGGAGGGCCCTAGTGGGTTGACACGTTTCCATTGTTACATGCAAATCATGCTTTATGTTACATTTTAAATAAAATCATGTAATTATTTGAACGTAGTGGAATTTGAAACTGAGATATGTCTCTAGTATGGAATAACATTTTTTTTAAATAGTAATCATATTATATTGTATTTTTTTTGAATATCACACTGTAACCGGTATGGCACGGTAGATACAGGTAGGTAGAGGAATCTAGAGTCAACACAGTCCGTCAGTGTTTGTTTCTCTGTCCACGTTTTCTTTACCTGTGCGTGTAAATTAATATAAATATTGAAAATTGATTGAACAGCTCTGTCCCTATGCGCCATGATGATCTTAACATTTCATAATATGTAGGATATATTTTTGCTACTCATTTTGCGCTGTAAAAGCAGATTCAATTCACTATCGTGACGGTCTACTTTGTAGCTTAGGAGATGAGAATGAGAATAGTTCATTTTGTACTCAAAAACAATTATATATATATATATATATATATATATATATATATATATATATATATATATATATATATATATATATATATATATATATATATATATATATATATATATATATATATATATATATATATATATATTTATATATATATATATATATATATATATATATATATATATATATATATATATATATATATATATATATATATATATATATATATATATATATATATATACGACAACGCCCAGGATTATGAAAAGGTTAATGACAGTGGACGAGGCGAAAGAGGTAGAAGTAGAGGAGGTTCTCTCTAACTACCCCGCTAGGGATTCAAATAATGCTTAATTAAATATATTTTTAAATTTAAATTAAATTAAAAAGACACTACGTTCTCCTGACCTATTTTAGACACTTCATTTTGCATAGTGATCACATCTTGTTTTTTAAAGATCACAATGACGTCCGTCAAAATCTTCCTCCCCGATACAATGGAAACGCGCCCTCATTGCGCTGGCTGTTGACACGGCAACCAGTTCTGTAATTATAAAATGTTATGGCGTAAACTGCTTTGTTTTAACTTTAGCTACATGTAATTGTTGCGAATAATGCACTCTAAAATGATATTTAATGAGAATAAAGTGTGCAGGAGAAGTGAAATATGACGATGCATGTATTACTTTTGTTTATAAATTGTCTTATATTTTATTAAGATTTTTTGTGTTTGAAAAAATTACACAAGGTAAAATTGAAACATACTAGGTATATAATATTTATTTAAATATATAATTATATTCATAATTAGTTTTCATTGTTGAAAGTATTGGCTAATAAAATAGACTAGTCATCTTAAATTAAATAACAATATATTTTATAAATTAGTCTTTGAAGATCTACTACTATTTTAAATAAGTGTTAATCTATTATATATTAAGGTAAAAAAAAATGTTTGTTTAAGAAAACGTCTAAAAATTTGAACGTAACGTGAGTTGGGACACGCCTCTTTGAAATCTCTCCGACCAAAAAGCCACATGTTCTCTATTTACTAGCTGCAACATTTATTATAATCAATATTCTATGTGATACTATCAAATTAGTAAAGTGAGTCAAGTCACTACGTTTTCCATATTAACAATTGCAAAAACAACAAATATATCAACAGCTCTAGCACCGAACAAGTCCTAGTAATCACCGCCATACAAAGCCTCACGTTAAACCGCGATCTAACTGACAGCATTAGGGAATACTAAAGTTCGAAATGCACTGAAGTTCGTTCAACAGTTTCGTATTGGGAATAAATTCAAATTGAGCGAGGAATTGCTCGCATCAAGTCGTTTATTGGGAAGTGATGTAATAAAATTGTAAATTCCCTGTATGTTTGTCACGTTATAACCGTTTTATACGTGCTTGAAACGGGAACATGGGTATATCAGTTTGTAGCAGGAGAGAAACTTGCATGTGTAATGTACATACATAATGAGAGAGAGAAACTTGGAATAGTTGCTTTTAATGAGATATCGTCAAATAGATGTATTACACAAAATATATATGAGGACCGTGGCCCAGAGTCACAGAGTATGCCTGTAAACGCGACGGACTCTAGGTTCAATTCCCAATCGGGGAGAATTAGTTATTTTCATTTTCCCCGCTCTGGCAATAAGGCAAAGCGCGGCGTTGAGTTCCGCCACTCAACACGCAATGCTTCGAAAGGTGGAAAGTGGGGAACGGAGTGTCTTAACACTAGTTTCCTTCTGCCTATAGTTCCCGTTGCTCTGATACAGCGTGGAGCTAAACAAAAAAAACGTTAAAAGTAATATTTAAATCTACATTTGTTTGAAGTGATCTAGTGATTTACATTATTAAATTCGGCTTCACTTCCAACGTTGTGTCAAGACACTCGGTCTTGAATAGTTACCAGAAATCGAGATATCTTGTGTCGAGTGGCGGAACTCAACGCCGCACTCGTCGAAAATGTAAAAAAAAAGATTTAAAATTCACTTTATAGGTCTAGATTTCAGATACATACACAATTTATTCCAAAATTTTTATTTATTCTTCATGTAATAACGTTAATATACAAAGATAACTCTCTCTCTCTCTCTCTCTCTCTCTGGAGTAAATGTTGTACTAGCAAAAATCTTGCTTAATTGAAATTTCATATAAAATTTCAAACGCAGTACAGAACTTAAGTTGGCACTTCTTATTAAATTTTCAGTCCTTATTAAATTTACATACATTTATGCCTCAGTAATTTTTCATGTTGATTTTTTCTTCTTTTCTTTAATGTTATGCTATGTTCTGCAGAGGAGGCAGATGGTACTTAGGGTCAAGTCATTTGACATTTGACACACATATATATATATATATATATATATATATATATATATATATATATATATATATATATATAGAAAATAATTCATGTTTTGTTAGAACTCTTACGACACAAATTATATCTTAGATCAAAAAAAAAAACAAATAACAAAAGAAATGTCTATCGACAGTTTCGATAAAGAATATTACAGGTTGTAGTTTCTCAAATATATGTCATTCCTCGCATATTCACTTTATATCGAAGTACAGGTGTAAGAGTTTTATTCCGAATGTTCTGGATTTATCGTCCATTTAGACGAATGAATGTCAATACAATACAATTGATAGTACCTTCCAGTCTTATCACATTACAAAGGAGTTTTATTTTGAGTTACACTTTTATATCTACTATATACGAGTATATGAGTGCCTTGACGTGTTTATCCCTGGAGTTAGACCACCCGGACGCCCATGGAAGCGATGGCTGGATGTCGTGACGCAGCACATGAAAGCCAATAGATTGTCCACTGAGGATGCTAGAGACCGTGCAAAGTGGGGTAAGCTTAGTCGGAAGGCAGACCCTGGCAAACGAAGCCGGGACTACTGCCAGGCAGAACAAGATATACGACTATATGAATATATTGTTTTTTCAAGGAACACATAATAATATATTTACGATATTCATTCATAGACCAAAGGACTCGTAAAGATGTAGGTAAATCCGAGAAAATAGAGATGTAGGTAAATCAGACAAAAGGTCAAAACAAGCACGATTCAGTTTACTTAAGCGAGAGAAAACTTATAATGTGAAAGTTCCTTCAAGTTAGTCAATTCTCTATACTATCATGACAAGACAAACAAGACAAGGCAAACGAGAGGTCACTTGTGGCAAACAAGTGTTAACCATCGCCCACGGCCCCGTGTAAAACCAGAGGTGCTACAGGATTTTTAAAGGTACACGTATCACTGTCGCAGGTCGTACCATAGTTATATCTATGTATTATTTATTAATTACCACAATCTGGAGTAAATATTAAACAAAAATTTAAAAAAATATTAAATATAAAAAACAAAATATAACAAATGGACAAACATACAATTTTTTATTATATACGTAGTATTAAGTAATGCCCCGGAGTCTCATTTCGCACTGGTTTTACGGTCATAAAGCTAGCTTTACCCTGGTAAGAAGAATGGCCGTTCTCTGCCTTTTAAACTGATTCAGTTTTGGCCGCATACACCGCTATGCGTTTTTAATTGCTTCAACATGTTTTATTATATTTTAGCTAAGATTTATGATTCTGAATTCTTTGGAACAATGTATTTTACTGATATAGAATATAGAAGATCTCTATGCATATCCTGTTTAAAATTCATATGTATTTCATATAAATAATTATTTAGTCAACGAAAACGTAGTGTTAATACTCACCGTCTTTTATTTTAGACATTATTGCAAAACTAAACGTTTCCACCTTCGCTTTACATAACACAATTGGAGTAACATTATTTTAAATGATATGTAAGTGAAAAAAAAATATAATCAATCTGGATGAAGTATGGACCATAGATATTACCATATTTATATTAGAAAGACACTCAACACACAATGCCTCGAAAGGCGTCAAGCTGGGAATGTAGTGTCTTAACACTAGGCTAGAGTTAGTGAAATATATTATAGTAAAAACAAAATCTCTCTCTCCGTATGTCTATTTTTTTCATACACAGCTATATATATTTGTAATTGTTTCAACAAGTTTTAATATACTTTAGTTATAGATTTATTCTCTCGAGTTTATATTTACTACTCTATTATGCACGGTATATTCAGAAATTTATATGCTTAACTGCAATTTGACTGTTTTACGGCAGTTTCTTCAAATCTTCGCTTGAAATATCAAGATTTAATATGCAAATATGACAGTAATAAAACTGTTTATGAATGCTTTAAGAAATCTATTATAAACGCAAAGAGTAGCTGACTTAAGGACTCGAGTGCTTAGACACGCTGTTCCCCAATTTCTGCCTAATTTTTTAGACATTCTGTGGCGGAACTCAACGCCACGCTTTGTCTTTGGGAGAATAAACATTATTTATTTCCCCATATGGGAATCTGACCCAAAATCCTCGCGTAACAATGCGCCACGATAGCGTCCTCTCTAAAATTGAATAACATATATATTTTATTTACTTATTTATTTTAACAAAACGTTGTATCCCGTACAAAGCAGGGTAGGCAGATGGAACCGTAGGTATAAGGAACCTAGTGTTAGGACAGTCCTTTCCCCAATTTCTGCCTTTCGAGGCATTGCGCGGTTTTAATTGCGCGCTTCCTTGTTGCCAGAGCGAAGAAAATGAAAATAATTCATTCTTCCCAAGTGAGAATCAAACCCACAAAACGTTGTGTTTGCAGGCAGACGCTGAACCTCTGCGCCACGACGGACCTTATATAATCAATATATCTTAAATGATAAAGTAATATAAATTTTCCAATTCCTTAAATATAAAGTGGCATACACATTTTATCCAATTTAAAGTCATTTCATTATAAAAATGTCTCCATCTAAACTGACAATGGCAGGGACTTGGTGACTTTTGACCTATCTGACGGCGAATTGTTCTGAACTCTAGTTATTTGCGATAAAAGGTGATGCTCATGGGACTCATAACAAAGTAGAGTTTGCGGGCTTCGTACGCACTGCAGTTTGAAAGTACCAAACTGCCAGAACGATTTTTTTCAAATAAGTTCAAAGTTTTTCAAATATGTATGTATTTATTTATTTATTTATTATGAGCCTGTATCGTCCCACTGCAGGACAAAGGCCTCTCTACCTCCTTTCCATTTATCCCTGAGCTATTATGTACGAGTCATTTATATGTTTGAAATCGTCCCGCCATCGCCGTGGTGGTCTGCAGCGTGGACGCTTCCCAATTGATGGTGATTTTGGTTCAGCGGTCATTTGACATACGGCAGACGTGGCCTGCCCAGTCGTATTTAAATTTTACAGTTATTTGGCAGACGTCTGCAATATGAGTTTTGGAGCGCAGTGTCGAATTTCTGATGCGGTCGGATAATTTCACGCCTAGCATGCTGCGCTCCATTCCTCTCTGACACACCCCGAGGGCAAACCTCTGCAATTTGATCAAAGACCAACACTGGGCTCCATATGTGAGGACAGGAAGAATGCATATATCCATGAGTTAACGTTTTAGAATGATTGGTGCTACGCCTTTCATGATATGTTTGTAGGACCAATAGCTCCTCCAAACGCTTTCAATGCGTCTAGCAACCTCTTTATCATAGCGTCCTTTGAAGGAAACTAACTGGTCCAAATAAACGTACTCATGAACATGCTCTACCTCCTCACTACCCACAAAGATCCTGCTTTTAAAACGCAGGATGAGGATCTTTGTGGGTGGGTGATGATGAAATATGTACTTCTTTAAAAATGTAGTGAAAGGACACTCTTACTGAATAGAGATCCAGTTCCACTTTCTGCTTGATTGATGAAACATTGCATGAGGTGGCGGAATTTAACTTAACGTTGCGCTTTAACTTGATTCAGGAAAGTAATAATTAAAATAAATATAATAAAATCAACATAACTTACGAAATTTCATTAGTTAAGTGATGCTAGTTTCAATAAACAATTTCAATCAGAGATTACCTATTTATTTTTCAGCTACATTGTGTTTGTCGACCGTTTTCTGTTTAGGAAGGTTAGAGCTAAGCTTAAATTTGTAATCAATATTATTTTAAATGAAGTATATATATATATATATATATATATATATATATATATATATATATATATATATATATATATATATATATATATATATATATATATATATATATATATATATATATATATATATATATATATATATATATATATATATATATATATAAAGCGTAGGATAAATCAAGTTAAATCGATTGGCTATCGAAAGCACAGTAAAGCATGAAGGGGTTGATGATAATGAAACGAGGTGAAAGAGGTATACAATATACAGGGTGGTTTGCGCTTCATCATCTTTAGTTATCTTGTTAGGGGTAATTAAATATTTTTTTAGTAATTTATTTATCGCCACTTAAAAAATCCACAGTGCGCAATAGTCATCTTTACAAGCACCAAGGTAATGCTTTACATTTTCAAATAATCATAAATTCCCTTACAAAATTGGCCCTTCGGAATATTATAATAGTTAATATCGCAAGTTTCTTAGAAGATTAGAATTTTTGTACGACCTTTTTTCTTTCAGGCTAATGTATTAAATCGGCGCTTCAAAGGATCATAACGATAGACCCGAGGTTTCAGGTAAATGGAATTTTGAAAATTAATAACGCTCACCAATAAATATATTTGTTGGGAAAACCTTGTAATTAAAGAGATTCTTTAGTTCTATCAAGATTATTAATGATAAAAAAGGTCTTGATATTGGACATATATAAAAAAATTTAAATATATTTTGTTTGTATGTAGCACTATAGATAGAACACTCCGCTGTCAATTGTTCCTGAATTGAAGCCAAGCTTCATTTTCGACGATAGTAATTCATTCCCCCAAACAAGTATCGAACCCACAGCTCGAGTTTAGTTAATTTAATAATATAACTAGTAGTAAATTTACGTTCGTATCGTAACTAAGTAATTAATATGAAATTCATGTTTCATATAAAACTACATCTTAAAGTAGCCCAAAAAAGCTTTGCCAATACCTGACTCCATTCCCCACCAATGAAGTTACTTCGATATTGTTATAGTTCCTTAAATAATAACTGAAACCACTATATCAGATTATCGGCTTGGAAACTTTTAATTACGGAACACTCATTAATACAGCAGCGCTACAATTCTCTTCAAAACTTTATAGCAACCGGCGACATAATAGATTTTTTTTCTTCTCAAGCATTCTCGTAATTTGGTTATGGAACTACTGTCTAACTTCTGCAGCTCAAAAGTCTAAATTAGCTTTTTTTATACATTTAAAAATTCATTTTGAAGTCGGTCTCATCTTGTATACTTGTATTATATAGCTCACTATAGTATAGAGGGTGTTTTTATTTGCTCTTCTAACCATTTTTTTTTTGTTTTTATTTAAATAATCTTATTCAAGTAATAATTTGATAGTCAGATATCGGTTTCTAAGTTTAATTGTTATATATCAAAGTATTAAGCTAATATAGTTTATTTCTCTTTTAGTTTCACGCCGAATCCCGCATATATCAGGATAGCTAGCAGGAACCTGCTGTCAAGGCACCACGCTTGGTTCTCCGCTTTCTGCCTAAATGAAACGCTGCGTGTTGATTAGCTCGACTCAATAATACTGCAATTTACTTACTAAGAAAATAATTCGTTGCTCCAAATGGGAAACGAACCAACTACTATTACATTTACAGTCAAATGATATTAATATGTCAAATATTATATATATATTATATATATATATATATATATATATATATATATATATATATATATATATATATATATATATATATATATATATATATATATATATATATATATATATATATATATATATATATATATATATATATATATATATATATATATATATATATATGAAGAATCGTTTCGATGTTATCCTTAGCTTCTTCCATTTGATCACTCAGGTGATACCACATGTAGAGGCTAACTAAAATACAACAATTTTAGTTAGGCGTGTTGAGTTTTAGATTTTTACAAGGCGATCAATACAATATAATATGTATATTATTACGTAAATTGGAACTTAATTTTAGCTATAATCGACACCTGAAAAGGGCGAACCGCTTAAGTACTTTTACTTAAATATAAAACAACTTAATCTAACTTTAACACGCAAATTATGCATTAAAAGAATATCATTATTTGACACTATACTATTTCAGTGTGTAAGTATTTGAATGTAAAGGTGATAGTTGTAGATTCGATTCCATTTTAAGGTAATTTATATTATATACATTCAATTTATTCTTTAAAAAAACAAGTTCGAGTAAACCTAACCAAAATTAGTCTCTAATATGAGGAAAAATGGTGAACATAATGTCTTATGTAAAATACTTAAGTTATTTAAAGTTACCAAAAAAAAAGAAAAAAAAAGATTCTAGATTAGTTAAAATGACAAGGCAAAGTTTACATGATTGTGTATTTGCATAATTGCATTACGGGGTTGGTTTTTTTCTATACAAAAAATATATATATATATATATATATATATATATATATATATATTAAGGGGACACCTGCGGACTAACTTTTGCCCCTAAAAATTATTTATTTGAAACTTCTTTCATAAATCTGAGTAAACTTGTTTACAAAGTAATTTTGTGAGGCATCGCGTTTTTCATGCGCATTTTTGGCTTGTGCTCTTAAATGAGTTATAAAATTTAGTGATTAAAATCATCAGACCTGGTGGTATTGTACAATGAGAGGTGTTGGTTCGAATTTGAACTAATCTATCTATTTCAATGATAGAATTAAGTTAAATCTTAGTGTTTTTTAACAAATTATAGACCTAATATACAATTTTTATATTTAATACAATTAACTTGTTATATTAAACGATAGTAATATCTATGTAAAGCATGAGATTCCTCTAAGGAGCGTGTACGAACAGATGTATGACAGTGATAGTGACTTGAGGCCAAAGAAGTATGCAGGGACCGTATCACTTAGCGCTCCGATCTCCCTGGCTACCCCTCTAGGAACAAAAAGAGCAAATGAAGTATATATTCTATTTTTTTATTTCATTATAATTTTAATTAACTATATTGTATTAAAAGCAATGTTTAATTAGAATATGAAGATGCCTTCATTGTAAATGGCACTTGATTGAAGTCTACACATGGATCGCTAGTACCAGGCATTGTTCCCAGGTTATAAATACAAGTATTAATTGTTACATATTGATGCATTGATATTGTAATATGGAAATTGGAAATAAATTTGGTTTTTGGCTATCATTTCAATACAGATAATAACAAAAGTGTTTAAATTTTTATATTTTGAAGCTATTTGGCACAGTTTCTGAATGTACAATGGATATGGGTTCATTTTTCACTAGAAAGTGCATACTGGTTTGATAATGAATCGACTTGACTTTATGTCCTATGTCCCTTAGAAGGCAGAGGGCGTCCACAGATGTCCTCTACCGCAATCTGTCTTGAGGTTCACCTTGCTCCACGTCATTCTGATTTACCACGTTTGCCGCTTCTGCCAACACAGTGCGACGCCAAGGTTTGACGAGGGTGACCACGCTTCCTTTTCCCTTGGTGATTCCAGTCCAATGCTTTTTTGGTTATATGGCCGGGATCCCTACGGAGCGTGTGGCCAATCTATCGCCACCTGCGGCGCTTGATATGGCGGTTGAACGGGCCCAGGTCTTCAACAGGCAGTATGTCATATATTGCCAAATTTCGTCTACCCACCATGCATAATGGCAGAATTGAATGAATTGTGTAATGTGTGATACAAATTTACCTCATCGTCTGTAAATTTTACCTAATAATTGGTTTATTTACAAAATTTTACATGCTTATTTATTATTTAATAGCTTAACGCTATATTTCCCAATTTCCCTGATTTTAGAGAAAGTGCGTGTTGAGTGAAAAAATTAAAATAATTCATATCCCCTAATTGGGAATCGAACCCGCAACATTTGCATTTACCGTAAGACGACCTTTTATTTATGTTTTACTTATTTTAGTATTAGGCCAGTGATAAAATATATTTTTGTTATTTTTGTATGCCAAATCGGGAGTTGTTCGTGGGATATTAGTTCGTTTCCAGTTTACGGTTGATACAGCTGACGCTTGCTGGTGCCAGATGAACTATCTATTCAAATTGTATAATCTAATATCACTAGAGATTCCTTTAAATAAATAAAAAAAATATTATTTAATGCTTGATCTTGTTTTCTTTGGTTAGATGATAATTGATGATAGTGAGTCGCTGCCTACTTATTAATAAAGGCTTGTAATGAAGAAAAAAAATAAAGTTGTTATTCCTTAGCGTTAATAGATTTTTTTGGCTTCACGCTGTATCCCGCATATGACAAGGTATGCAAAGTGTATCAGTAATAACCTAGAATAAGGGTATCAGTGCTAAGACACTCCGCTCCTCGTACTCCGTCTTTCAAGATATTGTGTGTTGAGCGGCGGCACTGAACGCCGCGGTGTACCTCGTTAGCAAAACAAATAAAATTAAAACAATTCATCCACAACCGTTGCTTTTATACTAAGATTCTGCGCCGCGACAGCTTCGTGGTTTCACATCAGTACTTTCTTTATGTCAAGTTTTTACGTGAAAAATTTTAAAAAATCTTTTCCCCAGTGGGAATCGAACCCAAAACTGTTAGACCAAGATAGCGAAAGAGTGTTTACAGTCAGATCTTGTTCCTTTCCTTTTTTAATATATGTTATTACTTTATGTTTTTTACATACAAAAATTAAACGACTCTAGCTGTAAATCGAAGTAATATTTCGAATTTCTTTCTTAGAGATATAAACTTCGGAATACACTCAAGGATTTATATGATAAGCTTCAAGTTGGTAGAACTTTTCGAAATGAGTTTTCTTTAATGTACTGTGGAAATAGATATAAGTATGGAAAAATATTATTTTTAATTATCATCATTATGATTCAGTTTACGTTAACTTTCCTTATAGATTATTTTAATAGCTTTTACATGGAATTATGTTTGAAATAAGAATAAGTCTGAAAATTCTAAGCGTTGAATGTTCCAGGCGTATTGCAGGTTACATGGGATAGATATACATAACGCAATATATAAAAGCCTTAATTTAATACATTTTTATATATTTAGTACAAAGACCCCACCAGTATTTGTTCGTCAACCACTGCTCACCTCGCTCGCTTTTGTAACAAAAAAATCGCTGTTCGATGATGAATGATGAATATTTTTAGTTCTGTAGCCAAATGGCTTATAGATTCGTCATCTGTCTGTCTGTCCGTTCGAATGTCACAGCTACGTTTTTCCGAAACTATAAGAACTGTTGAAACTTTGTAAGTACATGTATTATGTGGACCGCATTAAGATTTTCGCACAAAAAATGCGAAAAATTTCGCACGAAAAAATTTTGGTGCTTCCCCATGATGCACTTAGAACTGAAAGCCGAGTGGGGTATCTATGGATAGGTCTTCAAAAATGATATTGAGGTTTCCAAAAACCATTTTTTTAAACAGAATAGTTTTCGGAAGAGACACTTCCACAATCGTGTACTTTTATGCCGCATAACGACATGTTCGACATGTTCAGAGATGGAGCTCAACACCCCGCTTTGTCTTCACGAGTTGGAATCGACCACGTTTACAGTCAAATGTTATAAACTAATTTATATAATGTCGAAATTCAAAAACAACAACTAAAAAATATACCTATATTTAAATAAAACAAAACAAGTTAAAACTCAATAATTTGAATTTAGAAAGCTCACGTAAGCCGAATTGGGGGCAATAACCAAAGTATTTTACATCAAAGGCGGACCAACCGATCGAATGAAAAAGGAAATTTTGTTTGTAGATGCTACTTTGCCAATAAATAAGTTGTGATAAGCATTGCTTGGCAAAGTGTTTGCAATTTGTATTTAATTGGGCTTGAATTTGGTTAAGTCCAGTTACGGTGATTGTTTGGCGTTTTGGTATAGAATTTTGGATGATTCAAAATAATTAACGACGTTATCATTCTTAAATTTTTTTTTTAAATATTTTTAAATATGTTTAATTATTATAATATTTATTGCTGTATATTTTGTTTGTTTGTAACTCATATGGAGCGAGTGGTCTGAAATAAAGATATATTATTATTATTATTATTATAGTGGAGCAGTGATTGCTTTTTACCGTGGTTTTAGATTCGATATCCGTTCAGGGGACTTATGTTACTTGATGAACTTGACAAACAAGTAATACCTGTTTTTTTAAAGTTTCTCCTATATAGATACCGCATATTGCGTGACATGGAAACTGGAGAAACGAAAATATTTTAAAATTTAAGCTTATGCCTGAGTGGGATCCATCCCACCATCATTTACCAACCATTTATCAAAGACAGTCATTAAGTTCCGCAACCTGCCACGCAATATATCTAAATATATTCCGAAAGCAGAAAACAGTCTTATGAACGAAGAAACAGAACGACCTTACCTTATTTGAACCTGGTACCCGCTACCATATATATAATTACTGTTTTATTAAACTCATATATAAAATTAAGTGGGCAGTCATAATATGGGCATACACCATAACTCTGAACGTTGTAATTTTTATAAATCTCTTGTCAACCGGACGTCTGTGAAGACGCTGTGTAATTGGAGATAACCACTGTCAATTTGCACCTTCATGTGATATAAGTAGACGTGTAATTTAACACATTTTATGGTGTTAAATTATACACCATTATGTTGGTAGCACATGACTTTACCTGTTCTTTTTTCTTTTTTAAGCATTAAGCTATATCTCACTTATAGCGGAGTAGGCATGGAGAACCTAGTGTAAAAACACTCCGTTCGCCACTTGCCACCCAATTTTCTAGACACACTAGAGGTCAAATGGCCTCTATAAATACACTATATAATAACGCATTAGGACACTATCGTTTCCCAGTCATCCGTATCATTGATCATATGAAGCATTATGTTAAGTTCCGCTATTGAATACCAAATGTCTGAAGTACGATTGGATAAGGGGGAAAGTTCTCACTGCATAAAAAATAACGAAATGATAAAACTTAAAACAACATTTCTTTTTATGTTATAATATCATACAAGACGAAAGAACATAAACATCTTAATCTGACCCCTGTGAAGAATGTAAAATTTTTCTAGAAAATAAAAAGTCAGTCAGTCAGTCAGTCAGTCAGTCAAAACATCGACAGACTATCAGCTGTCTAATAACTCGAAAAGGCAAAGAGAATCTGAAAATTTCGATATCTCAGGATATATACATTTCCGTGTAGGGTATTACAGGACCAAATCAGTTTGCAATAACCTTGCCTTTATCCCCTTGACGGAAATATGTCGATTTGCCAATAACCCTGTATAATATAAAAAAAATGTCCTAGAATTTTAAATGAACCTCACGTATTATGTAAAACCTGTTGAATATCGATCTTGGAATGGCAATTTACGACGATGCTAGCCGTATTGAAGTGCCATTATATCCCGAATCCCAATCCGAGTGAAATTTTTGCTCATTTAGTATCTAAAAATGTAAAAGAATTTCGAATTGATTGATCTGTAAAGGTAAAGTTCAAAGTATTGGATAACTTTTTGAACAAAATGGGATTTCGGGGATATTGAAATTGAAAAATAGTACTTTGTAATCTTATATCTATATAAATACATATATTTTATATTACAATTAAAAAATCACTTACATTTTAATCACTTTTAACACACTTCCTATCAAAATTTTAAGCTATTTATTTCATTCAGCAAGATTATAATAAGTACTTTTATGTATATATATATATATATATATATATATACATATATATATATATATATAGTATATATATATATATATATATATATATATATATATATATATATATATATATATATATATATATATATATATATATATATATATATATATATATATATATATATATATATATATATATATATATTTATATATATATATATATATATATAAGAATTTCACAAATAGCCAGATAAAATCTCAACTTATCATTTAGACGAACTTAAGCCCGCAACAATTACAAACAAAAAGACAAACACTACAATTGTTATGCTATAATGAACGAAGTACTTTCATTCCACTCCTCGAAAGAGATCGTTAAAACAGCATAGCAATTAAATTTGACCTAATTTTCTTAAAAAATCGAGAACAATTTCTTTTGAAGCGCATAATTACATTTCAAACAACTCGCAATCGTTTAGCGGATAGCCTTTATCTCGTTGGTAATTCAGATACCGTAATAAATAAGGTAAAAATTATACCTTTAATAGTAGTATCTTGATCGGTCTGTTTCTCAATTGACTTTAAATGGATTTTGTGACACCGAAGTGGGTGAAATTTTGTTTAAATTATTATTGTTTTCTTTTTTTTTAAAGTATTATATATTGTTTTTTATTTTTTTTTAATATAAAAATAAGTAGTTGTTAACGAATAAACATAAAATGTCGAAAGTGATCAATAAAATTAAAATAAATATATTTTTGTATTTACATTTCATTCATGATTTATAGAAGACAAACATATTATGAAGATTTTTGGACCAATTCACATTAGTCTACCACTATGTAGACTGATCGAGCTCACCTAATTTATTATTCACGGTTTTCCTTCTCTGGAGCTTGCTTCATTTTCTTCAACGTCCTAAATAAACAGTTAAATTTGACAATCCGAATTTTTAAGCTCAATTCGTGCAAATCTATAGATTTTTTCTTTTTTATAGTGTGAAGACAGTCTGCTCTTCACTTTGTCTCCAAATAAGACATTACATGTTGAGTGGCAGAACTCATTGCACCGCATTTTGTTTTTTTAGGTAGGGAAATGAAAACTATTCATAACCCTGTATAGGGATTGAAACCATGGAGTTCACAATCAGACGCTGTCTGTAGTATTTGCGGTGGTAATGGTCTTGGTGGTTGGTATTTGGTGTTGATGGTATTGGTAAAATTGGTATTAAGATTGGCTTTATCTGAACTAATTTATCGGTGTTGTTATATCTGAACCAAAAACCAAAAAATCGGTGGTTACGCACAGAAATGTTTCGTTTAACATAAAACAAAATAGGTACCATTCACCCAAATAAGTGTACGGTGTAAAATATGGCAGCAAGGAGCGCGATTAATAATGATCGATATATTTAAATATTCATAAGTTAGATCTGTCCAGAGATACGTATGATATTAAATGGTAATTCAGTTTTAAATGAATGTAAAATTAATGATGCGGCAAATCCGTCTTCCTGGAGGAATTTTACTTTTTTTTTTCTATAGAACTCGTTGGACGTATTATGTGAATTGCGGATCAATTCTTTATATGATTTCCATTACTTTTTGTGATTTATTCTGATTTGTTGGTACATTTTTTGTTTGTTGGATGCATTTACAGCTTAGTTGGCGATTGTGATTGGATTAGTTATTTTTGACTAGCTCTATGCACCGACTGCTCCCGATAGGATTTTGTTTACGTATAAGTTTTGTATATAAAATCATAAAATCATAGTACAATATTGGATTTTTATTTTCAGGCTGTATGCCTCATAGAACAGTAGGTGGAGGGAACCTAGTGTTAAGACAAACTTTTCAAGACAAGTGGGCGAATGAAAAGAATTTAAATATAATCCCTCCCCTAAGCGAGGACTTTTCGACTATTATTTCGTTTTGATACTCACTCAGAGAAAAGTGGGGAACAGAGTGTTTTATCACTATATTCCCTCTGCTTAAAATGCTGCGCAGGATATAATTTACAGAACATTAGCTACAAAATCTATAACGACAACGTCTAATGTACGGTTAGGTAATGCGTATAAACTCTTTGAAGTTAGCAAGTAGAAAAACTTAGTTAAGCTCCGTTCGTCTGTATGACTGATAAGTTGGAGTTCACGACAAGAAGTATATAGTTTCAAAGTTCCATTAAGAGAAGTTTCCTTTTCCTGTGTTCATGGTGAATTTGTTTGGTTGAAGAAGGGGATACGATATCTGTTTGGTGTTTTTTACGTCTGTCATATGCATAGTTAGTTATATTTTTTTAATTTAGAATATTTAATTTTTTTTTTCATTTTTGGAATAATATATTAAGGAAAATTTAATAATTTCGTATTGTAGCACAGTTGAAAAGTGTTTCTTTTATTGATTACACGTCGATTGTACAAATACCATTTCTGGGTAGAACCATTTAAAATATATACATACATATATCGCATACCTTCCTTAAAATATACTCGTATTTAAAATTTAAATAGCCGAATATGGCTTTTTAATCGGTCTCATTGGATAAGTATCAAGTTCAAATTTACAAAGAAATTTCGGGAACTTAACAACAAAGACAAATAGGCGGAATACCTGCATACATTATTTGTTTTATTAAAACTTTTTTCACACAAACGTAAAAAGGTTATTTTATACTCTCATAACTTAAAAGTTTCAACAATGAGCTAGAGCTTGTAGAAAAACTTAGTTAAACCCGTCCAAATGTAACTGATAACGGTCGGAGTTGGCGACACTCTTGAGCAATGGTGTAAGTTGGAGTAAGTTTTGAGAAATCGCTGATGTCGGAAACTGTTTGAATTAAAAGGAATATCTCGTTATCTCTAGTTATCTGTTCTTTTTTTTTAGATTTCACGCTATATCCCGCGTTTAGCAGGATTGGCAACAATAACTTACATTTAAAACAGTTTGTTCACAGCATGACCGGCCGGAATTCGTGGTGACGAGGCTTGAAGCTGCATTTTTTCTTCTTTTCACAGCGACTATGGAGATAATTCATTCATTAAAGTTGGAATCAAACCCACAATCAAAGAATACACAGACAAATGACCACTGCGTCAATAATATGTAACATAATTATTTATAGCCTATATATGTAGTTCGACGAAGGTCGCTCATTAAATTCTCATGTGAAAATATTGATTAATATTGGTGATGCCGAAGGTTATTCAAGTTTGGTTCTCATCCTTTTTAACTTTTCTTAGTAAGTGTATAGTTCATTATTTCATCAAGTGTCCCAAGATCAAGAATCAATCGAAATTCGTACAATATTAGGTTAGTTAGGTTAATGCAAATCGTTTAAGGTGACGTTGCTCATATTATGAAGTATTAGCAATTTACCGTCGATGGTGGTGCAGCAGGACAGCCTCTGACTGTAAACGCGACGGTTGTGGGTGGGATTCCCACTTGAAGAACTAACTGTTTTCCATTTTCACGCTGTGCCCCGCATATGGCAGAATAGGCAAGAAAAACCGCTTCTCCACCTTGTCTTATGAGAACGAGATTATGCAAATAATTAATTCTCAATAGCCTCTATGTAAATATATTATAGGACAGGATATTTTTTAATCATATTGCAACACGTTCATCACAAAATACCTTTAAAATGTCTATTATAATTCTCCCACCGCAGATAACAAGCCATAGCGCTCTAAAAACTTTTGATATAAATACTGTTTGCTCCCCCGTCTACTGAATATTTCATTAAGACGAGTATTTTTTTTACTTAAAGCACTCGAATTTGCATGTTATGAGTGGAGCGTTATGGGTTGCTACGTGTTCGTTGCGACAGTTTCCCTTCTTATATCAGACGTGTTGTTTCCATACGATCGTGAAATGTTTTATAATATATTATATTTGACTTAGAATGTACGAGTACATATACTTAGGTTATTGAAATCGATTTTTGGTATTTTGCTATAAAGGCGTAATGGGGTGATGACTGTTAGTAAGCGCGATTATTGTAGGTTTTATCCCCTCTCGGAATATCAGGAAAGTGGCAATCTTACTGCTCGCGGGATACAGCGTGAAACTCTGAAAGAAAAACTATACGTTATTTTTAACCCATTTTTTTAAATATAACAGTTGCTTGTTTTGCATCTTAATTATTTATATTAATTTATTTTTAGAAACCAAAAGGTTGGTTAGTTTTGTTGGTTTCTAAAAATAAATTATTTATATTAATTTATTTTTAGAAACCAACAAAACTAACCAAGTTTTGTTTTATGAAAACCATAGAAACACACGTATATCATATGTTTCGAAAGAGAATCCACGTAAATGCATTAAATGACATAAATCACTTAATAACAATATTTCCTAGTAGTTCTCTTCCAATACGTGCCGTTGTCTACAAGCAACTGTCCCGGTTGATTGATAATTTCATCGCTTTTATGATCTTTGTCATCTAAAACCCACAACTACTACATTTGTAGTCGGAACTTGTCTCACTAAACCACTATGGCAGGAATTTTTTCATCAATCTACCGACCGGTTCGGTCATCTTTTTTTTATAGTTTCACGCTGTATCCCACATATAGCAGGATTGGCAGAGGAAGTCACTGCGTTCTCCACTTGCCGTCTTTTGAGATATTCTCCTCAAGTGGTATTCAAACCCACAATCGTAGCGTCTACAGACAGATGCTCAACTCAACCAATAGACATGGCGCTATAAACATTACTTATTTATCTAAAATAGACACTTGGTTGCGTAATTGAAATCCCATTATCAATGATGAAAATGAAGGAGGGCTCACGATAGAAGGAATCAGATGGCAAATAAAATGGCAATTGACCTCTTTGTCTTGCCTCCAGCGTGGAAAGATTCAATTTGTCAGTATTCTATTGTGGTATAAGGTGGGGCATATAGCGTATATGTACAAGTGTGTACACTCACAACAAGTGGTTACGGATTCAATGCATGTGCAAAGCAAATTTACAAATATATCTATAAGTATAAATAAAATTAGAGTGTCTGTCTTGTGTTTTTAAAATAATTGGCATTTCAAAGTGCATACATTCACACGGTGCTAAAACATAAAAAGGCATTTTTAATTTTTTTGTATGTCTGACTGTTTTTTCGTTTGTCCGGGCTAATCTCTGGAAGAGCTGAACCGATTTTTATGAAACTTTCACTAGAGGTGGCTGCGGAGTAACATTTTATCAGAATCGAGATTTACGCGAGAAAAACACTTGCTTAAAAATAAACATATACAGATTATATTATATATACATGCATATTATAATCGAGAAAATTCGACAACATAAATCAAGCGAAGCGAAACGAAACGAAGCGAATGGGTCGCTAGTTTTTTTATAAATAGCAAAAGATATAATATTAGTTTTAACTTTTCATATAAATAGATATTATTATATATGCTAACAGCAACTACTTTAAATCATTTAAAGTTACAAATTGACATAGCATTAATTTATAAGCATAACTTGCTAGTGTACCAAAATCAAGATATGTATTTATATAGTATGTTAAATACTACAAGTGAGCACAAAAACAAGTTAGCTATCTTTGATCATACTTAAATATACAACTAAAATTGTAGATTGAATTACAGATGAATTGTTTATATTGTGTTAATTAATATGTAACTGATCACGATGACATCATTTCAATATTCATATATATCTACCGTGATGCTGTATGTGATAAATTATTAGCAAATTAGCTTTGCAAGACAAAACGCGGCGTTTAGCTCCGTTAATGAACACGGAGTCTGTCCTGGTATATGCAGGATAAATTTTGAAGGTTTAAAAAAAATATCTATGCATATTATATTAGTTAAACGCGACGGTTGGTGGGCTCAATTCCCAGTCGGGGAGAATGAATGATTTACATTTTCTTCGCTCTGGTAACAAGGCGAAGCGCGATGCAATGCCTCGAGAGGTGGAAAGCAGGGAACAGGGTGTCTTAACACTAAGTACCTACGGTTCCCTCTGCCTACCCTGCCATGTGCGGGATACAGCGTGAAGCTGATTTAATCTTTATTTTTTTATTATATTACTATTTATTTTATCACACGCTGTATTCTTACACTTGGACAAATAATTCCGCTGACACGCGGCCGACTGCCCCAGCGGCCCGGGGGGTCCGAAGATCTGCCGTCCGACACCTGCCCAAAATACTCTTGTTTGCGAATTCTTATTGAATTGCGACGCGTTTAGGCTTATCGTCTGGGGCATCGTTATGTGTTACATTTTAAAAGAAATAGTTACACAACAAACTGTAGATGGATATACTAAATGATAAGAATATATATATTTTTTTATGTTCAGCTAAGCAATAGCTGAAATATTTTATAGAGATGCTAGAGATTGATAATAATTATTAGCTAGAGTACCTAAATAGTATTAAATCACATGAATTTTGATAAAAAATTGTACAGAATACCATAGTGTAAGTACATAATCATAAATCTTACTTAAAAACAAACATATACATTTTATATTATATATACATGCATATTATAATCGAGAAAATTCGACAACATAAATCAAGCGAAGCGAAACGAAACGAAGCGAACGGGTCGAATTCACATGAATTTTGATAAAAAATTGTACAGAATACCATAGTGTAAGTTCATAATATATTTAAATAATATATCAATATTTTGTAATCATCTATGGAAATCAGTTTTTATAGTTACCTACAGCCGAAACTACTGGGCGTACAAAAGCAAAATTCGATATAAAGGGAACCTTTCTTGAGGGGTATAGGCGAACAGTAATATAGTATTGCTGGAAATTCATATAGGATTGAGAAATAGAGAATGTGATTTACACTTTATAGGCCACGAAAACAAAACTGAAGGCTAATAAAATTATATTTAGTAACAAATATATATTTTACTTAAAGTTTCACGCTATATTTGAGACATTAACATTGCTAGTTGAGTCGCGAAACTCAACTTGTCTTCTCTTGGACTCAACTGGTCTTGTTACCAGAGCGAAGAAAATGAAAATTTATTCATTCTTACCAAATGGATATCGAACTCACTATCTTCACGTGTGAAGTCTGATTTTTTAGAAAATGTATAATAAATATCCCGCAAATATAGCAGGGTAGGCAGAGGGAACCTAGCGTTAAGACACTCCGTTCAGGGGAACTAAAAAGGGCTTTCCACTCATCTGTCTTGACATTTCGTGTTGTACAATAAACAAATAAATAAAAATCGATAAGCAAAAACACATATGAATTAATATGAAAATAGACATAGGTTCAATTAAGAATGCTTTGTCGATTCTAGTTGATTCACATTAAATTGTTTGTATTTAAATTACATGTAATTTAAATATAGCTCGATGCAAACATTTGATATTCGTCGGTGCATGTAATAGATAACATATTTGCCTTCTAAATTAAACTGACAATATATATTTAGGCAGATAAAATCTGTTCAATTCGTCTGTTGAGGGTTAAGTGTTTTTTTATGTTGTTTATTATAAATTTAGAGCCTGGACTGTAGGTTTTGGATGAGAGTAGTTTAGGACTTTAGTCCCATTCTCAAGATAAGTGTTATTTTATCACAAACACTTAAAAAAAGTCCTTTAAAATTAAAAAAAAATCCTTTAAAAATTTTTATGTATTCACCAATAGTTATATATATATATATATATATATATATATATATATATATATATATATATATATATATATATATATATATATATATATATATATATAACTATTGGTGTATATATATATATATATATATATATATATATATATATATATATATATATATATATACTTACTCAGAGGGTGTCTAGCCAATTATCTGTCCGATATTTGGTTTTCGGCATACGGGTACGCGACCCCGGGGCCTCGAGCCACCACTTTCATAACCCTATCCAATCCATGTAAGTGGTGTCCCTCCCCTATACTCCAAGTCTTTCTGCCTCTTATTCCCTTTCCTTTCTTGGTTTCTCCCAGTAATGGGTTTGGAGGTCAGATGGCAATCGCTCCACTAAAAACCACTTCGCCACTAGTATGGACCGATTTAGAAAAAAGCTGGGTATGGCTAGGGCGTCGCCGTTAAACGACGCGCAGGCACATCGCCCTACACCTGCGATAAGTGGGCAAAGGCTACCGTGTCAAGTACGGGCACGGCTAACGACGTCAGTACCCAGACGGAAACTCCGCTTTGCAACATGGAATATTGGCTCTCTAACCGGACGATGCAGAGAACTCGCAGATGTACTCATGAGACGTCGGGTCCAGTGTGCTTTCCTTCAGGAAACTCGCTGGAAGGGCAATAAGTCTCGTAACATC
>JAXRJS010000067.1:657500-680000 GCA_037127375.1 Dione juno
ATATATATATATATATATATATATATATATATATATATATATATATATATATTTATATATATATATATATATATTTATATATATATATATATATATATATATATATATATATATATATATATATATATATATATATATATATATATATATATATATATATATATATATATATATATATATATATATATATATAAACCGAAACCCGAAACTTAAAATTTCCTTTCCCACGAAGACAAAGTTGCGGGCGCAGCTAGTATAATTCAAATCAGCGTAGTTCATTGCCTAATCAAACGGCGTATCCGGTTGTATATTTTTATTATATCCTGGTGGTATATAATGTTGAACTTTCTATAGCATGTAACAAATAAATCCTTGATGCGAACGTTTGGTTTAGTAGTCAGAGCATTTGGACAGTTGCGAAGAGACGCGAGTTCAAATACTACTGCTTTCAAATATTTATACATTTTCTAAAAAAAAACCTATTGTTAGTGAAGAATAACACACATTTTTGTATGCACAATATGTTTAGTGCAGATTTAATTAAATATAAAAACGTGTTCATATTAGTGTTCACTTTACTATGGAAAAGAGGGTAATCTTAAGTTTGTCAAGTTTTATAAATTGTACATCCCGTTTATCTTAAATTATTAAACTAGTACGGAATCCTCTATTCGCTTATTCAACTCGCACTTGACTGATTTCATATATCATAGAAAGATATAGTTTTTAATTTGATTTGATTTGCTTTTATCTTAAAAAAATATGTTGACACAAATACCTTCAGTAAATATTTAAATCATTTCCATACATAATTATTTTCTCTATTATTTTGCTTTAGCCAAAATTATAGTTTACATATTAATATTATAGAATACGCAAATATATATATATATATATATATATATATATATATATATATATATATATATATATATATATATATATATATATATATAAAACAACGCACCATTGCTGATTGGCACGGAGGCAGTGGAACGCGTCCACAAATTTACTTACCTTGAGAGCGTCGTGGCAGAGACTGGGGGTACTGAAGAGGACATCGCTTCACGGATCGCCAAAGCCCGAGCTACCTTCGCGCAGCTGAAACCCTTTTGGCAATCGCGGAAACTGAGCCGAAGAATAAAGATAAAGATATTTGGGACCAATGTAAAATCCGTGCTGCTTTATGGGTGCGAAACGTGGAAGGTTACAAAGGACATCTCACGCCAAGCCCAAGTCTTCGTCAACCGCTGTCTTCGCCACATTCTCGGTATTTACTGGCCCGAGACCATCTCTAACGTAGAACTGTTGGAGAAATGCCAAGAGAGCCCGATCGACCACCAGATCAAGCGTCGCAGGTGGCAATGGATTGGCCACACGCTCCGCAGGGGTCCCGACCATATACCCAAACGAGCTTTGGACTGGAATCCCCAAGGGAAAAGAAAGCGTGGCCGTCCTCGTCAAACCTGGCGTCGCACCGTGTTGGCAGAAGCGGCAAACATCGGAATGGCGTGGGCCGACGTAAAGCGTGAAGCTCAAGACAGATCGCGATGGAGGATATCTGTGGACGCCCTCTGCCCCATCTAGGGGACATAGGACATTAAGAAGAAGATATATATATATATATATATATATATATATATATATATATATATATATATATATATATATATATATATATATATATATATATATATATATATATATATATATATATATATATATATATATATATATATATATATATATATATATATATGAATTTTTAAACAAATTTTGCACCTATAAATCTCTATGTTGTTAATATTAATATATACATCGTATATCAATTTCACGGTACATCTCACATATAGCACAGTAGGCATATATTCGCTAACACTCAGTGGATATTCCATTATCAAATTTGTGACGTAATACGAGGGTTTTGTTATTCTCTTAAGTGAGGATTGAACCCCCTAACATGATAACATACAGGCTTTATGTCATTGCGCCACTATGACTCAAAATTGTAATCTTATGGATAATGTTTCCAATGACCTTAATTAAAACATACATACATTACATACAGTTTTTATACCATTTTGTAGAATGTGAATAATTTATAATTAATACAGACGTTCCATCTATTAAATTAGATTTAATGCAAGTTAAAATTACTCTTCCAAATATTCAACAACTAAACGAAAACTAAAGAACAGAGTGACATATCTCTCATTAATATATTATTATATTTGTATATTTTTTTATTTTCCCCTTATAGCTTATCACGAAATGTTTTAGAAAGTACCTGCCAGGGATCCATCCAGCGTATAGCAAGATGGACTTTATTATAGCTGAATATGTATGAAATCTGATACGAATATCTATACAAAACATGATACAAATCTCAAAACTTATATTTAACACATTTCAGAATTCCTTATAAATGAAAATAAATGTAACATGTAAAAGAAGATAAAAGTAAATAAATATGTACATGTAGGTTACAACCGACTCGGCTAGGTGTTTGAAATTAATTGGCTTAATTCGCTCTTCCGTCGGCCACATTTCAGTAAGATAATCTCGTGCGATCAATGCAGTAGCAGCATACATTATTCAAGATGCTATCGGTGTTAAATTACTATTACAATGTCGGAATATTTTATTGCCTTGTACATATTATTGAATACAAAAGTTTAAATTTATTATGTTTCAACATATTAAATCTTTATCTCAATTAACTTTCCTTTCTTTATATTAATTTACTTCAAATTTCAATTCATGTTTGAGAAACAGTACAGCATCACTGAGGTTGTTGGTGCTTTCCTGACATGACTGACTGAATTTTGCAGGTATAAATTCAGAGATAAATATAAGGCAACCACCAATTCGGAAGGCAGTTCCAACAAAAGATAAGTTTAGAGTGAATTTGTATACGGTAGAAGCAGGAGCGTATAGAATTATGATCAATTAATTTCTAGAATATACTTTGTAGGCGGTACTAGTAAAATCATTTCGTATTTGGCTAGGTAGAGAGAGGAGCGAACACTGGAGGCAAGCGTTAATGCGCATTTTAAAGCTGCCCATACTGGGGACAAGTTCGCGTGCACGTAACCCGCCATGTGTGGGATACAGCGTCAAAAAAAATCCTTTGAATTAACAATAAAAACCTTCCAAAACCATATAACATATATTATGTTTTATTAAAATAAAATAAAAACGAAATTCGAACCTTGTACTTTTAAAAATCCTTAATATCGCCATCAATGAAAATTAAAACTGTTTTTTCTTCAGCGTTTTAATGGACGCTGTACATTTAATGAAAACCCTCTTTATTTGCATATTTGCATGTTCACGTGAAAATTAATACTGTTGTTTTGTAATTACTTCTGTCGATTCCAAAATAAATGAAAAATTCGCTCGATTCTTCTCATTTTGTATTTGTTTTAATAAAATTGGCATGTACTACTTATTTTTAGGTTATAAAATACTTAAAATACTTAAATAAAAGGCATTATAATTTGACTTTAAGTTTTTTTTCTATCCGCAGTGTGGATTAACACTTTAAAAATCATTAATAACACTTTAACATATATTAATAACACATATATTAATAACACTTTAAAAATCATCAAATAGTTATCAAGAGCGATATCATGGTACATTGGGGCAGTGTAGGTGTAACAGACTGCTTGCGTGGTCAATCTCAAGGGAGAGATGGATCACATCGTCTTAGTATCAATGCCTCGAGATTGACCGTAAAGGAGAGAACGGAGTGTTCTAATATTAAATTCTATTTACTCACCTGCCCCTGTAGTGGATATGGCGTATGGAAGTTATGTTAGCCTAAAAAAGTTTTAAAAGGACATTTTGACTATTTTTATTTTTTTTTATTTATTTACTCCAGTGTTGAGATACCTTTAAGTCAGTTTTTTTAGGTTTACAGTTACAATTTCTTTCTTCTTCTTCTTCTCTTTATATATGGCGTTTCAAGAAAGCTCTTTCTACCAAAATAAGTACCACTGCATGTTGAGTGACGTAAGCTTTAAGTTACTTTAAAATTATAATATCATTAAACTATTTATTTTTTTAAACAATTTCAACATAATAATTTCGTTACAAATAATTACAATTTAAAAAAAATAATTATTTGTCGATATTGAAATAATTTTGTGCTCAATTTATTAATGGTCATTTCCGAAGTGTTTTTCTGACACTTCAATTTATATAAGCAATGTTTTAAATAAAAATTAAATGGCCGCAATATATTTAGCAGGAATTTCGCCAATGTGAAATAATTTTTATACTGGTAATAAAATATTCAATTTAGACAACAGTGGCATAGTATGACAGCATAGACGCTAAGGGCAATGGATGGGGGTTCGATTCTTACTTAGAGCAATTATTATATGTAAATTATTTTAATGTCAAGTGCAATGTTGTGTTTGATGGTTAAGTGTTAGGTTCCCATTCAAGGATAATTAATGGTTTTAATTTTCTCACTCTGGTGAAAGGACGAAGTGCGACGTTGAGTTCCGCCACTCAACACGCAAAAGGCGGAAAACGGGAACGGAGTGTCTGAACACTAGGTTCCCTCAGCCTTGTTCTTTCTAACTAAGACTTCATTGTAAATGCTTTTAAAAACTCAATCTTCTCATATACCACGTAGCTATAGACATTATTAGCTATATGTGCTATATGTTAACAAAAAAACAAAATTATACTTTCTCCTTCCATTTACCTCGTACAGTAGCGTAGGTAAGTTGGGTAACTATTAACCACGTCGTAAATATTCTGTAAGTATATTTTAGTTGTTTTCGGACGTCAAGCCCGTCTCCAACAGAGGAACGGCCTGTACGTGACGACTTCATTCATTGCTGGTGAACAATTTTTTTCCACTTTAAAAGCTTTTTGGGGCAATTATGTTTGTTTTGTTTATATATATATATATATATATATATATATATATATATATATATATATATATATATATATATATATATATATATATATATATTATATATATATATATATATATATATATATATATATATATATATATATATATATATATATATATATATATATATATATATATATATATATATATATATATATATATATATATATATATATATATATATATATATATATATATATATATATATATATATATATATATATATATATATATATTTTGGATGACAAAAGTACCTGTTTGAACTCTTAAAAGATAAACTGCATATGAATGTATATTATGTATATTAGGCAGAATAAAAGGGAACGTAGCTAAACACCGCAATTGATCTTACTAGTCCGAGTAATGATACTAAACTATAACTATTATAATGATATTCTGAAATCAGGATGGAATCCGGCACTGCCGCCCATAATTTGATTATTATAAAATACCTTTGCAATAATAAAAGATTAACAACCTCCATATACTGAAACTCGTATATATAACAAAAACAAAATATCTACGAATAAAAAGCGAAGGCTGAAAAATAAAATCATTTCACAAGCATACCGTTCATTATTACAACTACATATCTTTGATCTTGGATCTTCCTCTCAACTTTCAAGTCAAGTGCTCCACCAAAGAGTATTCGGGTACAGTACGCGTTGAGCGTAAGTAAGGGAATCTTTCTTTTCAGTCTTTTCAAGTTCCTGAAAGGGGTTGTCAATATTTTTAGCCGTATGAATGGGGAGATGTCAATGGGGGGCTGAGTGCCGGCGGTTCTCCATTTGGCTGGCGATTTACAAGGATGCTTGGCTCGAGTTGGGACAGTGGTTTGTTTTATTGAAATATGTTTTTATGTATATGTATATGTATATGTATATATACATATATTTATTTGGTCTTGGTTTCGTGGAAATTTTATAAGAATATAAATATTGGAAATCTAGAGTTTCATAATAATTTAAAACAGATGTTAAATATTTTTTATTGAAAATTTGTCTCATGTAATCAATCATCTTGGAACTGATACTGATACTATTCAACATCATTAACGCTTTCAAAAGTTTGACGAATTACATCTAAAGCTGTAGAATTGGACAGCTTTTTCGTTCATTTAGTTAAGCACTTAGAGTCAAAATTCTAATATGACAATTGAAGCGGTAAAGTGAGGAAGGGAGTGTAATAACTTTAGCTTTCCGTTAACTACCTTTCAATAAAATCAAGGACGTTAGAATCAAATATAAATAAAAAGTGATATATTCAAATTAATTTCTAAAATTTAAAACGAGGCCGCCATGGCGCAGCTGCACAGCTTCTAGGTATAACTGTGATGGCAGTCGTTCAATTTCCACTCAATTATAATAAAAAGCGCGGCATTGAATTTTGCCACTAAACTTCAAATTCTCTTAAAAATTAGATGGAAAGTTTGTATAATAAATGCAGTGTTTTTACATAAAGTTCTCTCAGCTATATTGTATCCCGCAATATATCCTGCAGTATTGCGGGGTACAGCGTGAAGCTGAAGCGTGAAGTGATAAAAAAATAGAAATGTGTCGACACATATGCTCAACGACGTATCGCATCCGCGTTTCTCCCGAGATAGCTCAAAGCCAATTAGATACGGTGACATCACGAGAGCAGGTTGTATAGAACTAGGGACCGTCTTGTATACGAATTTTGCTTTTTGAAACAAATAGTAATAGTAGAAGCCACTTTGAACAAGATTCGTGTACATTTTCGGTGCTATTGAAACTACTTGTGATACTACTTTTCTTGGAAAATAAATGGAATTGTAGTATATTTTTTTTAAATATTGTAATTATAGGATTTAGGATGAATACCAAAAAAGAGCTAACATATATAAATATATAATTTTAACTTTTAGTTTATAGGTTATAGATTTCATTTTCAAATATATACAATTTTTCTATTTTTTTTTAAATATTATTTTAAGAAATTGGGCTCGAACTCACATCAGTCTTGTACATAGTCTATACTACGGTCGATTTTTTATGTGTTTTCTAATAAATGTTATTAATACTAGACTATTTAAGCCTGAATCAAGAACCGTATTGGTTGACAGTAACAATATTCCACACTTAGGTTCATATAAATTTCAATTTCCATTTTCGATTACTAAGTATCATTAAGTCATAGCAACGCAGTGCATATAACATATTATATAATGCGATATTCTGAATATATACTTACCGATTCATATTATTTTAAGAGTAAAATGTATATTTATAATCTATTCAAAATCAAAATATTCTTTATTCAAATAGGCTATTACAAGCACTTTCGAATCGTCAATTAACATAAGTGTCAGTATTGTCAGTCCTGCTAGAAGCTACCACCAGCTCGGAGGGCAGTTCTGCTGAGAGGAGCTGGCGAGAAACTCAACAGTTGCTCTTTTTTAATGTAAATTTACAATATATTTACAACTGTGATTAGCCTCCCGAATGAGCATCAACAGTACCTAACTCCACACACTAACATCCGTATAATATTCTTGGAGTGAAAAAAAATAATAAAATAAAATAATATTTGTTTTCTTCATCTTGGAACGAGAATAGAGAGTAGAGTAGGAAATGGGAACTTTCCGCCCTGTTTTCGAGATATTGCTTGTTGTCTGGCGGAATTCATTATAT
Source organism: Dione juno (assembly GCA_037127375.1). Classification (NCBI taxonomy): domain Eukaryota; kingdom Metazoa; phylum Arthropoda; class Insecta; order Lepidoptera; family Nymphalidae; genus Dione; species Dione juno. The sequence continues at coordinate 665,094 of JAXRJS010000067.1, forward strand.
ATATATATATATATATATATATATATATATATATATATATATATATATATATATATATATATATATATATATATATATATATATATATATATATATATATATATATATATATATATATATATATATATATATATATATATATATATATATATATATATATATATATATATATATATATATATATATATATATATATATATATATATATATATTTATTTTTTTCTATTTGTGTACTCAACTCTAGCGGGCATTCGTTTTGATTTATAATTACTTTGCGGTCCATTTATTTGAATTTTTTCTCAGTGAATTAAATACTTTCTTAGAATTCATTGTTTTCTGCGAACTTTTAATTAAGATCTGTCACAGAAACCAAAGACATCGTGGCCGTTTCAATTTTATTTTTTGCTTTTCATTTAAGATAAGCGTTTCTGTACAATTATCTGATTATAATTCTGTTTTTCAGTAGAATGATGTAGGGTTAGACTGAATTGTGGCGTTGAGGAAATTTGAAATAAGTAATTTGTATAGTAAGTAGTTTCATTATGTAAGGCCAGAGGAATGTATAACTTAAAATTATTATATTGTAGTCGTATTATAGATGATCCACTTGAACATGATTTAGTGGTTAGTACAAAACGTATGTAACAATTAGAATGTCATACCAAAGGTAAAAATAGATTGCGGTGATGTCCAACGATGATTTCTTTACTTTTATTACTCAACTATCTTGCAAGACCTAAAGTTTTAAGACCTAAAGCTTTAAGACCTAAAGCTTTATTTTTTAAATTAAATATTATTAATAGTATTAATTAAATTAAATACACTTTGTGTCATATCAAATTAAATATTTAATATAACATTTCAAATAGTTAGAAAATGTGAAAAGGCCGGTCTTATCACTATATGATAAGTGATCTCTTCCAGGCAACTTAATGATAATGAAAAGGATCTTATGAGAAGAGCGGGCATGGTACCAATACCTATACAATTATCATGTTATTGAAAACATATAATTTACATAAATCATTAAAATATATACATATACAAAAAAAAGTATATGTATGTATGTATGTATGTATACACTACATATAAATATAGAGAAAGTAATTTTTTACTTTATATTTAAATACATTTATGGGCTTAAACTGCCTTATAGCACGTGGTAAGACACTCCATAATTATGCTGCCTGAACATTGAACGACTCACTGTAACAACGGCTAAGACACAGGTATCTCCAGGATTATATGTGGAATTACATATATTTACCTTTACATTTACCTATATTTACATAATATTTACCTAAAATTCATCCTCAAAACAAAGTACTAAGTTTAGAAGCTTGTGTTGTTACGAAAATATCACGTTTCTTTTCTAATGAGAAGAACTTGCACAGATCATTAGTGCGAGACACTCGGGACATCAAAGTGTGGTGTCATTACATACATAGTATGCGCGTTGAGTGGATATTTTCTTTTTTTTTTTAAACCACTCAAGAGGTTTACTGAATAAGGCTATTGTATTGTAAGCCAAATTGTAAGACATTTTTCTTTATTTTCACTTTTTACGTATTTAGCACATACGATGGCCAAAGATGGAAGTTTACACAGAAAGCTAAAGCAATACTCAAAACGTGTCAGAAGGGTGGAAAAGGGCATGTTGAACATTAGAAAAATTCAGAAAATATCTCATATATTCAAGACGCTCTGATTTATTCTCAAAAGCTGAAGTGGCGATGGGCTGGACATACTGCCAGACTAACAGACAACAGGTGGACCGCCAGGATAACAGCATGGAAAGGTCCATCAGTTACCAGAAAGAGAGGTAGACCAGCCGCCCGCTGAACTGACGATATAATAAAAACGGCTGGCAAACAGCGGATGGAGGTAGCAAAAGACCGGGACAGATGGACTAGAGAATTCTAGCGGAGGCATTCATCTTTGAAAACGAGGGGTTCTTACGTAATTAGAATTTTATAAAATACATGTATAACTGTAAAATTAAAATAAAAAGAAACTTTATACCTAATTAGGTTTATGGTGTATGTATATGTTTGTGAATATGTATGTATTTGTAATAAGTAAGTATTTAGTATATATTATAGTTCCATATTTGTATATATCAAGTTTTATTTATGTGTGACATATAATAATTATATATTTATTTTATATTTATTTTATAATTAATGGTACTATAACCCGCTGCTTAAAAACTCATCCACTACCATAGGTTGGCTGGAAGAAATCTTTTGTAGGGATAAGTCCACTTTTATGTACTACTTTTTTATGTTGTTACCCATATGTTTTAGTACAATAAAGAATATTAATAATTATAATTAGAAATATATATATATATATATATATATATATATATATATATATATATATATATATACACACGTGGTACTTAGTTAAATCAAATGTTATCCAACAAAGCAACAACGATCGATGCTTCCGATACAATTATAGCAAAGTTTACTTCACTTTGACTTACAAGCTATCCCGTTACTAAATCTAACCCTTAATTAAATAGTATATATTCAATATCCTAGAGAAAGCAACCTGTTCACTATAATTTATATGTCGAAACTAGTCTTTGCTAGGGGTTTTGTTTGTTTCATTTAATTTGTAGCATCCGGTAGCAGAAGCCTATGCAATAGCAACGATGCTATTGCGACAATGTCCGAAGTAAACGAGATAGTGAGTGAAACACCAACACAAATATTCAAAAAAGAAATTATGAAAATAAAAAAAAAAATATATAATAGTGTCTAGAATTCGGACAAAAATTAAAAAGTAAAGTTCTTGACACTAAATACATTCCCTCTACCTACCCTGCTATGTGCGGAATACAAAGTGAAGCTAAACAATAAAAAATACGAAAAGTATACCCATTTTTCAATAAAACATTAGAAACAATTGTTATACGGTTTTCATATTGCAATTCATAATATTTAAGAAATCCCTAACATTAAAAAAAAATTACTACACCGGATTTTTTTTTTAAATTCAGTCATATTTCAAGTATTTCACCAGTCTATTTTACTATTTACTTATAATATGTAATCAACAAATTAGGAAAAGTAAATGGGAATATATTAACATCATATTCTGATAATCAAATAGGTTTCGCTCATTTTAACATTTTAAAATATTTCCGTAATTTCTATTAAAACACCAAGTAACTTAAATAATGAACAGACCCCTTAAGTAAATTTTGATCGATCTCAGGTGTGTATAATAAAACAAGTATTAGGTACACTCTTGACCAACTTTGGTCCATTACTAAAACTACTTATATACCGAAAGCTGTTACAGAATAATGTCTTCTCAATCTATTCAAATAACGACCATAGTTACTTGAAATAATTAAGGATTTTAAGATATATGTGCTATATGATAGATTTCCAAAGTGATGTCGATATTCGGCAGTCTTACTAGTTTCAATGTGTTCATAGTTTTGAGTGTATATTAAATTATATGTACGGTTTATTCGAGATTAACTTTGAGATAAGTTGGCTGTGTATTTAACTTAAGTGTATGCAAATTAGTTATTGCAACATGTGCTTAATTTAGGAAAGGTTCTTAACTAAACTAGGTTAGCTATTATACGTTGGTAGTGCCGGTGAAGTCTTTATGATATATGTATGTTTGGAACATAAAGTCTGGATTATGTTGATGTGATAATATAATTATAATACCATATCAACATACCAACATACAAAACATATAGAACCTATAAAGAAAGGAAAAGAAAGGAACCTATAAAGAAAGGAAAAAAAAGGAAAAGTGGTACTTTTTGTTAATAACATGGGTTTTCAGTAAGAGAGAAGCCTGTTTGCCCTTCAAGTGCAGGACATCCAGGATTATCTGTGATCTAAACATTTTTAAAAATCTTTGAATATCTAAAAATCTTTATTCATCAAAATAAGCTGACTATCTTGGCTTGGTCACATTCATCAAACGGATATCAGGGTGGTTAAACGTCTGTTTGAGTCGAACCTATATGGCGGTGTAGAATTAAAGGACCTAAGATACCTTGATGGAGCTATCAATGACCTCAAGACCTAGAATCTTGGTTTCGAATATTGGAAAAGTGTGGCTGTTAATAGAGAGAATTTAAGTTTGGCTAGGGTCCATAGATTACTGTACAGCCATTGATAATATTGAAGAGTTGTGTGTAACATATGACATTTTAGAGGTACCTAAAATATGTCGTATGTCACACTGTTACATGAACTAACCAAAACAAAATAAATCAGTTCGAACAAGACACTGTATTCTCTTCTTCCACCCGATTGCATGTTGAGTGAGCAAACTCAACATCTCTTCTTCTTCTTCTCAATCTCTTTCACTTCCTTAAGTGGAGAAACGACAATAGATATCATACCCACAACCTTCTCTTTTTACAAAAGAACCCGGTCCCACTGTGTTTCTATCGCCTCGCTCATTATATGTATTGAGAATAAATTCAAAAGCTATATTCTTATGCATGCCATATATTTATTAAAATATTTAGCTTTTAAACTGTCAAGAATTTTTGTGATATATTTTCAAAATTTAAAAAGTTTGACTCCATAATGATATATTCGATAAGAGAAATATTAAGTTTGTAAATTACATGTGCTTATTTCACAATAACGCAATATGGTGATTAGGTGATTCAACATTAAGACAACGCGTGGCGTTAAGTTCCACCACTGGACACGAGTCTCAAATTTGAACGGAAAGCGGAGAACAAGATGTCTTGACACTAAATTCTCTCCATCTATCCTGCTAAATGTAGTATAATAAAACATGAAAAAAAAATAAAGTAATTTATTTCCAAAGGCAATGAATATTCCCACGAAGATATATAGGAAGAAAACCTAATTTCTTACATAAATCATACAGATGTAAGATAATTGCTATCATTTAAATTAATGTCGGTTCAATTGTGGGGTCTCACTTGAAATGTAAACGTCTCATACATATTAATTGTCCCAAACACCAAGATATATCGCTTAGGGCCCTTAGTTTTCATTCGATTTAAGTCGTGTGACGTATTTAAAGCCACATTTGTTCCATAGCCTCCATAAAGTTGTGTGTAGAATAGAATTTATGTATCTTTATTATAAGTCATCGTCACCATTTGTTTGTAGGTATGTAAGTATGAAAATATTTGTGATATTATGATGTACATTTTTTTGCTTTCACCGGCCTGGTGTTAGATTATGTCCAAAATTATAGTAGAATATATAGTATATATATTTTGGTAGAATATATAATAGAATTATATTTAAAAAATAAGAATTGAAATATACCAAAAATACATAAAAACAATGAAAATAGAACCCGTACACGATGATTTTATACAAAATAATCCCAAACTTCAAAAAACATCAATATGACCGAATATTTTTATGATTTAAAATGATACCCTCTCAACGTGATCAGTCAGCTGTGTGAGATTTATGTGTTCCCGCATTTTTGTTTCGATATATTCGATATCTTTTGATATTTATCATTTCTCGATCCATTAGGTGGGTGACTTCCGGTTCCGGTGAAGACAGTACTCGGATAGGAAGCGCGAAACTATAGGATGTTATGAATCTTCCAATTGAATAAGCATAGGGTAAGCTGATCTCCGACAAGTTTCTTAGTAGCTTCATCCAGTATAGTGCTTTTAGATAAGAACGTATCATTAATATATTAACTACTATCCTAGTGATTCTTTTGGCATATATAAGAAATAATTAAATATATTGTGTAATTTTTGTTATGTAGTTAAAATATATTTAGTTGCAGAAACCACTATCATAGGATGTCTGACAAGATTGCGAAAAACAAAAAGGACTCTAAATACATCCTGATCTGGGAGTAAGGTAATGATAATGATAATCATTGTATGTATGTAAAGTCAGGCACTTCGCCACTGTGGAGTATATTCCACTATTTAATTTATGGAAGGCGTCACGGTGTAAACTTTGTATCTTCGCTCTGGTAACGAGACGAAGCGCGCCGCTGCATTTCCTCTCTCAATAAGCAATGTCTCGAAAATTTTGTTACCTCTACGTTCCTCACATATATCAGTATACAGGGTGAATATAAATATACGGAATCTCTTTAATCTGTTCAAGAAAATATTGTTTAAATAAATATTGGCAAGACCACCCAACCAGAGTGAGATGCACGATGTCGATAAATCTACCTCCTTAGTTCGAAGCTGTTTCACGCCCTTAAGTGAAAGTTCGCATTAGTATGAAATATTGCATGTATATTTGTGCTTAAGTGGTTTCGCTATATAAAGTACAAGATAATAGTTTTATAGGATCTTTTCTAAGCGACTTTTGGAGCAGAATGACGTTTATATATGCGGTGGTTATAAATTCAATTCCAATTTAGGAGAACGAACTGTCATTTTCTTTAGTTCAAGATTCACTAGTGGTACATTAAAATAATTTGATAGTAAATTTCCTGAAATAATGAACTAATCCCGTGTATAATATCGATGTACTTAAACAGTTCAGTATTATTATTATTGGTATTGTATCAAAATTATAAATATGATTTGATTTGAATTCGGATCTATTCCACACTCAGTAAATATCCATGTGGCGACAAGCTTTTGTATAATGAATTTAAATTTTGTGTAGTAATTGTAAAATGAAATAAGTTTAATGTAATTTATTTAATCATATTTTTGCCTTTTAGGGCATTAATAAAAGCTTGTTGTAATTTTTTTTTTTTTGATATTTTTCTATTTTTTATTTTTTATTTTCGCTAGATATATTTCTTAATCTATTAATTTCATTAATCGCGTCATTGTTACATGGGCTGCTTGAAATTAACGGGCACCCCAGTTAATTTCAAGCAGTCTAATTCTTCTATGAGGAGGCCTTCTATCGATGTAAACCTACTTAAGGTCACGTACGCTTGGTCAGCAGCGTACAACTTTGGGCTCAATTACATAACATCGTGGTCAACCGTTTTACCCTGCATTTACGCACTTTGCAAGCCCAACATGATACTATTGGCAAAATTCTGCGTTCAGCGGTGCCTGTTTAAGAGTTTTTTTTATTTGGAGCCAACCTTGAAGGTGGCAGCAATTTTACGGTGAACCCACTGATGTCATCCATCCCCCAATGGGTGTGCTAAATTTCGTCACCCTAATGTTAACTGTTGACGAGTTCTTTGGTTTGGAGCTAAATCTGGAGGTAACTGCAATTTCATGATATACCCACTAATGTCACCCATATTCAAATATCTGTTTCCATTATGTGTGTTTGTGTCCCTATTGTAAACCGTTGAGGAGTTGACTCCTCTGGAGCCAATCCTGGTAGCAGCATCAGGTCATGCTTATCATAAACATGCATTGTTATCGGAATTAGACCAGTTCGTAAAATTTCACCTCAATCGCACACCGAAAAGTGCGTCAAATTTAACATACATAAATACATACAAGTTAAGCTTAATAAAAGCTTATAAAAAAATCAAAAAATTTTTAGTACGTCCCTCACATATTTCGCGTTGTAGGCAAAGTAAAACTAGATTTTCAGTCCAGAAATTGCTTCAACAACAATAAGTCCAACAACAACAAAAATGTTTCAACAACAATAAGTCCAGTCCAGTCCAGTCTAACCAGACTTGTTGTGACATGACAAATAAAACTGAAATGGAAATAAATGTGCTTCCAACCAATATTTATAGAATGTAATATAAACATGAGAACATGTTCAAAAACCCCGTGATCTGTCTTAAATAGTCGTACAAACTAACTTGTAAACAATGACTAGACGGATGGCACCAAAGGGATCATTAGGAGGCAACGCTTGGAATTACCTAAATTACTTTAATAGATGCCTTTTCGGCTAGTTCGAACTGGGCTATGTGTTATATTGATATATGGTTACGGTATAACGAGATTTGCCTTTTAAATTAAGCAAAGGTAAATATACCAGTGTTCATTTCTACTCACTGTTTCTGTATATAGGAAGTAGTGTTTTTTTTTTATATTTATGCATTAACTAGCTTATAGCATGGTAGACAAAAGCCAGTGTCAGGATATTCCGTTCTCTTCTTTTATACCAGAAATCGAGGTAGGCCCCATCTACCTGTTCTGCTATAGGTATCTGGGTTAATGGATAAAGAAAAGAAAAGAAAATAAAAAGAAAATACCCGTGGAAGGAACCAACAACGTTTTCAGTCGGCATAAAGCGAATAATCAACAGTTGAATAAATAATAAAAAAAAAAATTAAAATTTCAATCAACGAAAAGTTGTTAACGGCGTCATGTATAATAATATATTTTATGCCTACTCTGTAAAAAAGGAAAGGATGTCTGTATAATATTTTTGAATATTTGTTTGATATATATATATATATATATATATATATATATATATATATATATATATATATATATATATATATATATATATATATATATATATATATATATATATATATATATATATATATATATATATATATATATATATATATATATATATATATATATAAAACTAAGCCTAAAATCATTTTATGAATTGTAAGCGGTATATTTAACAAATGTATTAATTCAGATATAAGTTGCTTCGAGAGCTTTCCTCAATTAAAACTCATTAAGCTTCGATCACCTAATTACAATATAAGGTCGCCTTTTTAAAATTTATTGAACGAACCCCATTATCCGACCATTATCAAATGAACATAAGAAGATCGTAAAATATTAAAACGATTAATAAAGTGACATCTGTAGTCCGCTACCATTACACTTTGTCCGACCTTCATCAATATACTTACAGTATAAAATGAAGGTACTTGGTATAAAATAATGTCCCTCGGTTTCAATTTACAAGAGAGGTAAGTCAAATTGTCGCTATCATAGCGCAGTGGTGAAGTGACAGATTGAGTGCGATGATAATGGGTTTATATCTTATTTGAAAGTTAATGATATATGCTAGTGGGTTGGGGAGCGAAAATTCACATTTATTCAACTGATTTTTATGTTGTAGAAGCTACGTATGTTTTTAATTTTTTTTATATAGAGACGTAGCTCTCTGTCCGCTGTCGAACTGGAAAGTATCTTTTCCGGCAATTTTAAATCAATTTATAAAATCGTGACTGTTTAATAAATTGCAACCAAGAAACCTATTTATTTTTCTGCACATCTGCGGCTGGAGCTATTCAAAATGAGACCATATCATATTGCATGTGCAGCTATTGTCCCATAATGACTGAGAGAAAAATGGGCTTATGTTATTAATATGAATGTTATGAAGATGAGGCCTTGGCACAATTGGACAGCATCCGACTATAAACACGATAATAAATGATTCTATTTTCGCTCATTTTCGGTCATTTCTGATAAGACGGAGTCCGGCGTTGAGCTCCGTATATTACTAATATTATCATATACAGTTAGATTCGACTGGGAATTGGAGCAGGAAATATCTTGACATCAGATACTATTTGCTTACTGAAAACTAATGATACTAAAATGTGTATAAAAGTCAAATAACATATCATATATATCATAATTTTAATAATGTTTTAAATATATGTAAATTAATGTAGTATATTTTTTAATAGAAGTAATAGCTTGTTTTGATATTGCCATTTTCTTTTTTATTTTTTGTCAATTTTTTTCTGTATATATGGAAGCATTTCCTCTTTTAATTTATTAAGTAACAGTAACTAAGAAATGAAAAAGCTTATTCAAAAATTTGTGAATAAAAAAAACGGTAGTGATAAGATAAAGCACGGCGTTGAGCACCGCCGCTCTACACCTAAAGTCTCGAAAGGTGGAAAGTGGGGAACAGTGTCATAACACTAGCTTCCCTGCCTATCCTGCTATTTGCGGGATACAGCGTGAAGCTAAAAAAAATATGATCTAAAAATACGATATAATTTCATATATCTTGAAAAGCTCGGCTACACAGCTCCAGTCCGATCTCTTATTCCCACACGTACTGACATATATAGCGTGTGTCATTTAAACCAGTTCAGTGATTTTCATGATATGGCACGCAAAAAATATAAATTTTCATTTAAAACTTTTACCTTGAGCATCATTTATGATAAACATTTTGACTTAAGTAGGCTTTTTAAATTAATATTCTATTTTTATTTGGATATTTGTATTACATATAATACAATATTTTGTCTGTAAGTTAGCATTCAGAGAGATCAATTAGTTTATTAATAGGCTAGATTACATCTCAGTTAAGAAGTAATTGACGTCTTTGAGGGCGGATGTCAATGAATTTACTCATTTGAACTGATACATGACCCGATTTTCAGTTTTAATATTAATATCTCATACATCACCATTATTTATGTGTATATTTACATTATAGTAACTAGGTAGTATGTTCGCGTCTGTCTGAAAAAACACTATGCCTATGAGTTCAAATTCCTCTCGGAATGATTTATTTTCATTTTGTGACTATGATAAGAGTCAAAGTCAAAAAGTTGTGTTAAAAGACCCCAACACTTTCCACCGATTTTTGGGGACATTACGAGTTAAATTGCGAAACTCAACGTCGCGCTTTCGTGCTCGTACATAATTCGTCGTGGTGCACGGTACTGCGACTTACTGTTAACGCGACGCTACTGTGTTCGACTGCCACTCGGGGAGAATGAGGTTTTTTTCAATTTCCTGGCACTGGTAACAAATTTAAAATTCAGGGAACGGAGTGTTTTAACACTAGTTTCTAAGTTATCTTATCTAAGGTTCGCTCCACCTACAATGCTATTAGCGGGATACAGCGTGAAGCTAAAAAAAACATCACGCAAGAATATTTCCGCAAGGTACAAACGTAGCTTCTCCCTTGCACCACACACTTTCGGTGTTAAAAGTAACATAAGCAATTAGCTAATTACAGTCCGAATATTCAATTACTGGATTGCTGTTATTATAAAATACAGTCTACCGCACGACTGACGCCATCTGGCACAATTTGATTGTCCTACAAGGGACCAAGTGTTTTAAAGTCGTTCCTAATTACCGGAAATTCCTAATAATTCCTTCTAATGTGGCTTTGGTAATAATTTTTTTAATTTATGCAAATTTTATCGTTTATGGAATAATAAGAAGGTGTTTTTTTTAATTAGTTATATTGTAATATGTTGTAATTTTTTTATATTTGGTTTATAGCTGAGTAGAGGAAACTTTGTATTAAAACACTCATTTACCCGCTTACTCCTCTAAATCGTGAGGGAAATAGTACTTTTAACAACTAATTTCGACTAGATGTCTATATCATTTACGTTTTTGTAAGCTTCATCTAGTTCTGGTATTTAGTTATGTATTTTTTGTGTTAGAAACATTTGAATCGTCTAATCTGCTTGAATTTTGCATACAACTTTTTCTTCAATAATATTAGAAGAACCGAAAGCTCAAAAAAAGGCATATAATTTCACTTCTTACATTCCAATGCCAGAATTTGAAATATATACCAAATCTTTTACAGACAAACGAACAAATTCCGGCCTAGCCACCCGATTATATTAACATAAATTTGTCTCTCGCAAACTTTCTAGAGCAGTTACTCAGCAAGAAGAAACTTTAAAAACATTATTCTTCCATAGATTGCTAATTTGTCCCGTCACTTGGAGCGGCAAGGCGCGATGTTATCCCTGCGCATAAATTGTAGACTTAGACCCCATCCTAATGAGGTAATCCGAGTAATACTACGCTTACGATTTTCCTCACTGGCTACGGTTCGCTATCTAATAGATTTATAAGATACCTAAATTGTAATAGAAATTGCTGAGCTCCGAAAGCACGAACGAGATTTAGTATTATAGCTATGGAAATCTTGTTGGGTTACTTGATGATTTTTAATGAATGAAGTCTTATATCATTAGCATAGAGTATATCAATATTATAATGTAAATTTAACAGTTTGCTTTATAGAGGAAGCAAGTTGCAGGAATTTATGCATTCATTTGCACTATTCTGGCACTCCTCACGGCATTCCTTATACTGCACTGACACAGGCAAAGCCAAATCAATCTATGTCATATAAATACTTAAATCAGTATTAAACTTACCTCCATTATGCCTCCAATATTCAGATATTTTTATGTATAGGTTGAAATTAAATATTTTTAAGCGCTATTTGTAATCTCCGATTTGTTTTAAAATAATTTCCTTTTTTTTGTTTTTTCTCTATCTAATTTATATATATATATATATATATATATATATATATATATATATATATATATATATATATATATATATATATATATATATATATATATATATATATATATATATATATATATATATATATATATATATATATATATATATATGTATATATATATATATAATTGTCCAGTTTATTAGTCCAAACTACAAAATCATACATTAAATACTTATTCTACTATACGTTGTTACACAGGCTCAAACAACGAGGGCATATAAATTTGAAACTAAGGCTCTCTCCTAATGAGGTAATCTGCGTAATTCGATGCTCATGATTTTTGCTACAAGATAAACTATGTAGATTATAATTTACCTCTCGGTTTTACGTGGAAAATCATATTTTTGGGGGAAAATAACAAATGAGAACATTTTATAGAGGAGGAACAATTTTATGGACAGTTTGTTTAGATGTACAAGCATATCTTGAAAACTGCAATTTTTTGGGGGCTGATTTTCGCAACTCGACGTATGTGCGACTATTCTGCCCCTTGACACTAGTCGAGCCCCAACCCAGCTCCACGAGGAATCCCAGCAAACCCTTAATGGTGCCGGCGATCTTGTGGAGACCTCCTGGTGATCCGGGGATCAGCACAGGAGCCGGTAGGCAGTAGTTTCTTCCTTTTTGAAGCAAGCCCGACAGAACGGGTTGCCAGTAACACCAATAGTTAAAAGAAGTTTGTTAGAAGCCCAAAGTATATTTATGCTATCACAAACAAGCACACAAATTCTTAATAATTTCTATTGGACCCTGTGGCGTGGTAACAGGTAAAAAATTGTTTATATATAAATGCCATGGTTGTAGTTTAAGTTCCATGTTTTCTGGATTTATTAATATATTACAAAACAAAACAAAAAGTTATTAAATAATATTTTAGTTACTTCATAGTAAAGACAATTAAACAATAAACGAAAGTATTTATACTTGTAATTACTATTAACCGTTAAAAATACTAAAACACCGGATTATAAGTTGGACCGGATTGTAAACTGTATTGCATACATACATTTTGCACAATATTGTCGCTCCGCTTTCATTTTTTTTTTGTCTTACCCACTTCCACAGGTTGGCTGGAAGAAATCTCTATTAGAGATAAGTCCACCTTTCCAAACATTTCTACTATAATTGTAATAACCTTTTATTTTGTTTTTGTGCAACAAAGAATATATATATAAATTTCTAACAAAATGCTGTAATGCTCATGAGGGAGTTTTGAATTCAAGAACTTATATTCTACTGCATTTATTCGTATTATGTACCTAAATAACGTATCCTAAAATCTTCATAATACACAAACCCATCAAATATAATTCAATCCATATTAAAAAACATCAAAATTCACTCAAGATCGGTAAATAAAAGGAAAAAGACAAGTAGATTAAGGAGCGTCCCCAGGTGATCGTAGACCGAACGACTGAACGAATGAGTGAGCGGACGAAACAAACGGGCGGGGCGGTTAATGGCGCACGTCAAGACTGCTTTGTAAAATAAAACAAAACACATACACAAGATATTAATCATGGACCCTTTCTGGTCCTTTTTTCTATCTTATATCTTATTGTGTGAATACTTTTGCTTTAATATAGGCTTTTAGGGAGATATTAAATCTTTGTGGCTATTGTAGGGCATTTAAGTACGTCCATCCAAAGCAATAGATTTTTGTTAAAATTTCATGGGAATGTTTAAATTTAAAATATTTTTGTTGCCAACATCGTTCATAGAAGCCTTGCAAGGAAGGCTTTGCAACATCACCACAAATGGAAAGCAAGAGGTAACCTACAAATAATTTTTAGATATATTTTATCCTGTAATTACTTATATTACTTGTATGCTACAATCTTGCTAGAGAGGCTTATTATATTATATCTCGTAAACAAAATGCACCATACTAGTATTATTTCATTTGATATTCTATTTTAGATGTTAAATGACCAAACCTAACCTACTAGTTACGTAATATTTCAACATTTCCTATAATGTAAGTAGTATACACATCCACAAACGCCATTGTTGTAAATTTTTGACTACATCAAAAATTTAACACCTCGAATATACAAAAAGTTTAAGGGCATTTTTATATTTCTGCGTTTATCCGTTTTGTGTGTATGCAATAAAAAAAAGAAAAAGTAACGTTTATATTAGTATCTTTAATATTCAAACATTTTTCGTCTCGCTTGTCTTTGGAAGCTTTTACTATGCAAATGTCATATCAACTATTTTTTCCAGATCTACTATTATACCAATAAATTTTATGGTTACAAGATAGTATAATATATTATTATTGAAACATATTGATGTCATTTTAAAGAATATATAAGTAGGTACGATAATGAACTAGGCAAACTGCAGCGTTTGGTCACATCAACCAACAAACAGTGGTTTTAAATTTGTTGAATATGAACAATAGAGTATTTCGATTAATTTTTTCTGCCTAGTCAACAAAATTAAGATGATTCATGAACAAAATATATACGATGAAAAATAAATATTATCGGCATAAGACGATCAGAAAGTAATTTTAAAAGTTATTTGTTCAGCTTATAGTCTGGCGTAACTTTACCTCAAAGCCGTCCAGAAAATTTCGAAAAGTAGCTTCTTCAACGAAACTATTGCTTTGTACTAACTTTAAAATTACCCTGTTATTAGCCATTACTTAGATGCTTTCGCGGTTTTACGTTACAGAATTTATTTAAGCATTACAGAATATTATGTT